>CAJNOP010000702.1:94322-110006 GCA_905250075.1 Rotaria sp. Silwood1 | reverse complement strand
GAGATATTTGAATTAACTTTTCCGACGGACTTTTGGGACACCCTGTAATTATAAAAATATAACCGAGCAGTCGAAATTTTGAGCATCGAATACTCACTTACACGTTGACAAGGGTGATAAAAGCAAGAAGTTAAACAAACAAATAATACCAAATTTTCTTTACCAAATCTAATTTAACTGAGTTCATCTTCATAGCATCTATTAAATAGAAGTCTGCTTGTCAATAGTTGTCTAGCGAAAGTTTTCAAACTGACTCAGCATTGAAATAAAAGATCGGAATCAATCTCACGCGACAGTTTCTGCTTTCAAATCTCAAATATTAACCGTATGAAATTCGATTCGACGATAAAAAAATAATGTTACATGCGCTAGTAGAAATCTTTATCGACCTCACAAGAGACAATCTGAAAAACGACTTCTCTATCCTTGTTTGATCAAATGTGTAGGTGCATTGAGGATTAAGAATAATAGTTTGAAAACCGAAGAAGAAGAAGAAGAAGAATACCCCGCCTTTCGGCTACCTTGCGGTATAGGGTGCTGTCCGAGGACAGTTTCGAGAAGCCCGATATTTTCCTATATCTATTACTAAATGTAGCTCTGGACAGAAGGCCGGCCTGACTCAGAGTTCTTCTCGCTTAATTTCTTAAGCTCCCCATACGTACTAACTAACAACATACTAGTCACAAGGACCATTTAGTGTATGTCAACAACGTAGTCAGTTTGTTATCGGATGGGTGGTCCGAGACAAAACAGCCGTTAGTAACTTGTCCAAGGTCATTCTATGACTGATGGAGCCGAGGTTCGAACACAGTATCTTGTGGATATGTGTCAAACATCTTAACCATTCAGCCATAGCGGCTCGAAAACCGACACTAGAACCAGACTTGGAGCATTTCTCTAAGGGTTTGCAGAAAATCTTTTGGATTGTCCCTTATAAATTCAACTAAGACTACTCAATGAAAAGCTACCTGTCGACTTGAAGATCAATCATTATTTGATTCAATTGGAATTTTTAATTCGCTTTTTTTTTACTACAGTTTAACGAAGAATATTAAGCATGATGGCAATTAGAAGTTTTGAATTTCGTCGATGGTCAGTGTAGTTCGTAAAACTGAGATAAAAGACGACTGGAAAGTCTTCTATAAAATGTGCATATTGAACATCTTTTGTGTCCGCTCCTTAAATGCTAAGACGAATTTAAATAGTGATTTGAGTACGGAATTTTATTTCCAATGAGAATATTTGAATATGGCAATAATTATTAGCTTCTCAAGATTTAAAGGAAATGGGTGTTGGTGTGACCGAAGGCAATACCCACACCCACCCACACCCTTTTTGCGCGTTGAGTATATTTTTGCTTTATACTTTTAATATTGTTACATTTGATTATGAAACCAATCACGAAAATAATTAATAGTACATTTTTAAATAAAATGATAGTATATAAAATATCTGATTTAATGAATATATTGGTCAATCAACATCTCGAAGATAATTGTGCTTGCATAGCTTTTGAAAACGACAATAATAATAGAGGATTTTGTTATATTACGATAAATGAGTTAATAATATTATACCAAGAAACATGTGTTATTGAATGCTATCTGTATGAATTAATCTTTCCAACCAAGAAAGTTAAAGTATATATTGATTTCGAATATTATATCAGCAGTAATCGTCACCTTGAAAATAATTATAATGGTCCATTTTCTTGTTTGAAAATTTTTTATGATGTATTAAATTTTCAAGACAATATTCATACTAAAAACAGTACTCATATGGATCTTGTACTGCAACAATTTCTTGTACTTGAATCGTAAGAAAAAAACTCTACATCTCAAGTAAAACTTGATATTTGGACAACTTTCTAGTGCGCTCTATAATAAGTATTTAATTTGACAAAAAAAAATAATTTGTAAACTTTTGAGGATGAGCTTTACGAGAAGTATGTAACAAATGTAGAGAAAAGGTGCTAAAAAGCAATAGAATTATACTAGTATAATTTAAGAATTTAATAGAAATTGTTAGTCTCAGAAAACCGCGATTTCTCTTATGATTCTATACTTCTGGATTATCTTCAATAGAGCGAAGTGATATTCAGATATCAGTTGCGAATCATCAAATTGAATCAATATGCAGTCTTTATTTTTGTATTTTTAAGAATCGTCAAGACGAAAATTGTCAAAAGAAAATTAAATTTGATATGAATTTGGTAAAGAATTTCAATCTTTCATAAAGCAAATACAATATTTGTACGTTTAGTATCTTAATTAAATGTTAAATGGAAAATTCTTTTAGTAATCTGTTCAAGTAATATTGCTTATGCTTTAGAAAGAAAAAGATACGATTTCAGAACATTTTAAAGATATGTAATTTAATTATAGTATGAATAACAATAAATGAAATTTCACATTCACATTTCTAATTGTATATTTAGAATCGAAAGTATTTTTAAGATTAGGCAGCTTATTATAATGTTTTCTATGTCTTAAATATCAAATACTTTTATAATGCTTGAATTGCGTAGGAAAAAAATATAGAATAAGAACATCAATTTTTGTATATCAAAGTGTTTCACAAAAATTACTTAAAACTATAGAAGTATCAAATGATACATAGAGTGCTTTTTTGGATTTTCAGATCTACTATGTAAAAGATATCATTTCATTCATGCAAATCCATGTATATTATTCGAAAATAATGCTACATTAGGATTATTTATAAAAGCTTTAATGCATTTTTTATTATATACTGTTGCTGAACATAAATGCTCAAATTTTAATATAAATTATGATGCACAAAAAATTAGTACGGCCGAATTGCCCATATTGATAACTCCTTATATCAACACATTACGATTACACTGTACTAGTTGTTTCTTATATTCTAACTATGTAAGTGGTGCAAATATTAAACCCCCCCCCCCCCCCCGCAATAGAAGCTCCCCCCCATATTACAAGGGCCCCCCTTATTAGAAGGCCTCCCAAAAAGTTCTGAATGATTGCCTTAATAGAAGGCCCGGGCCTTGTATTAAGGCTATGATTCTACTTTGCCTTTTATGGCAATTACTTTGAAGTTCTAGTGAGTGATTTCTTGTGTGATTATATGTATCGTGCACTAATATGTCGCTTATTATACATATATCAATTTTGCAATGCTGCCAGATATGCTAAAAATTCTACTGCAACCTATTGGAAAATTAGACGTCTTTTTGACAATGTATGTCATAGATTCCTAATAGAAGGGCCCCCTAAATAGAAGGCCCCCCTAAAAATTTTATGTGCTCCGCCATTATAGAAGGCCCCGGGGCCTTTTAATGCGGGGGGGGGGGTTACTCACTTATTAGTATTCAACAAAAAAAATCAATTAACTTTTTCTATTGATGCGAATGTCTATTCTAAGAACCAACAATTTAGATTATTTGATTGTGTTAAAAAAGGACAATTGAATCCACTTATTCAATCTGCTACTTTTCCATTTAGTAAAGATATTAAAGTTCCATACATTGATCTTTTCAAGAAGTCGATAGTAACAAATATCGACGAATTAAATATGCCAATAATTTGTTTAAAAAATAATGAATTTTTATGCAATCATGAAAATCAAACGAGTTTATACGAAATAAATCCAAATAACCATATTAAATTAAATCATCTTAATAGACATTTCAATTCATATTACTTAGTCAATACTAAATGTATTAGTAATGCATATCAAAATAATTCAAATATTCAACAACCAGCAAAGAATACTCTCGATGATAATAATAAGAAATAAATGGAACAATTTACACCGTTTGTTAATAGATGAATTAATCACAATAAAGCTCATCAAGGATACATTCGATCATGTGTGCGTGGTACATTTTATAGTGATATATTATTTTTCAATATTGGAGGAGAATATCGGTATTGTGAAAAAAAAGGAGCGCATCATCAACGAAACACAACAGCAATACTGTCAGATACTAAGAATAAAATATATACTATTCGTTGTAAAGATCCTGATTGTGATAATAAAATATTGATTTGGAAAAAGATCGAATAAAAATATTCTTTTTTTCATTAATAAGAGAAGATATAAGAGAGTATTTTTTTTAAACCTAAATATTAAAATAAAGCATTATTGTTTTCAAAAATAGATGTTATAATGTAGATGTTTATAATGATTTGAATTATTCACAATAGAACATTTAGGAAACTAGGTTTTTGATAATTCTATAGAATAATTAATCAAAGAAGAAAAATGCTTTATTAGTTATGTTAATGAGTTTCTAATAATCGAATAGTTTTTTGCGCTAAAAATGTTATGTTTGAGCTAGATATTTCTTGTTAAAGTCTTTTCAGAAAAATCATTGATCTTATGATATTGTATACGATGCAATAAGAGAATGTTGTCAAAACTCAACAAAAATCAAGAGTTTTCTGCCAATAGTATATGGCAACGAAACTTGTCAAAAGCTCGTGACAACGAAATAAATGTTGAAAATCTACTGGATCATCCATTTAAATTATTACTCGAAGTGTTAAATGGTTTTAAATTATTAAACGATACTGATCCAGCTGGTTTGCTATTATCTTTATTTGCTTCGGTCGGTCACTTTGCTGGTGAGTCGACTGTAAGAATACGAAATCATACTAGCAATTTAAATATTTTTTTGTTACTAATTGGTCCATCTGGTATGTGTTGTTTGAGTTGAGTGAAATTTATTTGAAATAATATTTTAGGCAGTGGAAAGACAAAAATTGTTGCACCAATAAAGAATAGTATTATAAATACCATCAAGTCCTTAGGTATATCAGAAGATCAAAGTGCTATTATGGATGATTTTACTACGGCTTCATTGTCAGCTAAATTGGCAAAATCGAACGTTTTTATTGTTACTGATCAAGCCGAAAAACCACTATTAGAAATGGGCTTCTATTCACCATCATCCGAAATTAGTGCTAGTGATCGTATATCCGGCTATAAATACTATGGTAGCATACCGACTAGCAACGATCCAATGACGTATCACTTAGAGATTAGTTCTCATTTGTCGTTTGTTGGTGCAACAACAGGTCGACTGTGGCACCGTCTAATCAACTATTATGCACAAGGACATCAAAGTAATGGATTGTCAGAGCGGTCAGTTTTTTTATTTTTCAATCATATTCATTATTTTCTGTTACGACCAGTAAACTTACATAAATCATGACTTGAAATAATACTAAAAATATATCAATACGTGATAATAAGATTTAGTTAAGAAATAATTTTCGCGATGAGACAAAACCAAACTTCGAAATTTTTATACATCTATAACTGTTTATGATATTGAACAAGGATTTGCATTGAGAAAATAAATTATAAGATAGGATAAAGTAATGTAAAATAGATGTAATGGTAAGAACATGAGATGCTATGTAGATATGAGATGAAAAAAAATTATTTGAATTCATAAAAATTTACGTTTATCTAATGTTTCGCATCATAAAAATTTGTTAATATTCATTTTCTCAATGCTCTCAAACGTTCTAACTGTGTATAAGTTTCGTTTCTTATTTTATCTATAGATGAGCTCAAGATTAGTGTTTAGAGTTTTTACATCGACTAAGAGTAATGATTGATTATTATATCAAAAGAAAATCTCATTTACTTATAGTTTATTGAAGTAGTATATGTTATTTGTATGTAGGCGTAAAAAAATACATTATACTATGCTAAAATATTAGTATACGTATAAATGATATGTTCTTCGTCGAGTTATATTTGTTTTTATCATTCATATTGAAAAGAGAAAAATATTTTATAGCTAAAAAATAGAATCGGTTTTTCAAAAAATTAATATAAGAAACTATTAATTATATCTTCTGAAAAATTTCGATACTATTAGGAAAATAAATGAAGTATTTAAAAAAGAAGAAGTTTGAGCAAATGATAGTTGTAAGTTCTATGTATCTGTGTTAGACGATTTACAATATATGTAAAGAGCACTTATAAACAAGATTTATTTTTAGTTAACATATTTTTAAATCGTTAGAAGGCAAAATTCTTGATGAAAAAAGTCCTATAGGATTAATAAAATTTAAAACATATATTAATTTTCTTTGTTATGTCTATCGCAAAAAATGTTTCCTATATCAATTTAAATTACAAAATGATCATTGTTCACAAGTTTGGTTTAGTATTTCGTTTTAATTCATATAGTGTCGTTGAAATATAAGAAATGCAAATCAATGAAAAAATTGAAGATAAAAGAACTTTTTGTTCAATTTTAATAAACTAACAAATATCAATAACATTAGTCTATCGTATAAATTAATAACTTATCTTCTAATTTAGTTTGTTCTATTGAGTTGATTTTTAAAATTTCATCGTCGATTATTATGGAATGTCAAAAAGAAAAACATGATATGTTGATTAAATTTTTTTTTGTTTTTTTGAAATAAAAATGTACGTTAGAAGAAGAAAAATGAGCATTCTAGTTTTAATGACAATACGGTATAACATTGTGTGGTTGCAAAGGCTTTTGGTTTCGAGAGAAATCAACAAAAAAAGATTTTTTGAAATAGAAATAAATTGAGTGACAGAGAAAAGACAACTTTTTATGAATAAAGGTAGAACGTGATATAGCTTTTGGTGCGCCGTTTATATAAAGAGGCTTTTCGGTATTCGTGAAATTTGGAATGACCGAAATGTAAAATAATGAGCCATTACCTTGCTTATTGATATTTTGTTTACTTACAAAAATTAGGGTTTTATTATCGTCGAGCAATAGCATCTACTAATTATCACTGTAGTTATAGTAATTTTGTTCTTAGAGATGCATGTGTATCACAAGACAGAGTTTATGAGAAAAATCTTAAATTTGCTGGAGATAATGTAATGCGTCCATATGATATTAATTTAAATTTAATGTTAATTTAATATCAATAGCCAAGAATAACAGATTACATTTAATATGTGAAATTAATAAACTTTTGTACTATTGACTGTTGTAATGAATGAATTCATTTATATGAACAAGTATTATATAATAGATTCATCCATTATACCATGCCGAAAAGAATCGATATATGTAACATCATTACTCAATCAACCAATTACAGTGACAGCGACGATGAGAATAATGGTAGTGAAAATGATATTAGTGATAGTGATTATGAAGATGAAACATCAAATAAAATCTATGAACATCTTCCAAGTTTATCTCAAATATTGATAGTAGCACGATTAATAGGAAAACGAGAATATATTTTATGTCGAAATGGCACAAAAAAATTTTTCAATAAAGTCTGTCAATACCAGGAATTGTCACAAATCGATAAACCAAATGATCTTAATTATGGATCGAGATTGGGTAAAGCAGCAGAAATATTGTGCAAACTAGCTGCTATTTGTGAAATTATAAGAATTTCTATTGAAGTATTGGAGTAAGTAATATATTTTGAAAAAAAGGATAAAATTGTTTGTTATATTCTGTACATATAGATTGCTTCGAAGTCAAAATCAACTTCATTATGAAGATACAAGTTTAACATTCATTCGGAATGTGACTAGTTTTATCGAAAACAAATATCCATCGTCGAACGGTATACTGGAAATACAATCATCCAGTTGTGATCTTGCTGGACGTCTTGTTTGCAGTCACTTGTTGAAAATGTTGTTGGCATTATATGATGTTGAACCAATCGTTCCGAATGTAAAGAAAAACAAAGTTGATTCAAGTTCAAGTAAGTAGGATCTAAATGTGGTGTTTATTTAGTGTGAGAAAATTTTAGTTCATTCAACAATGATAAACATACGTCAGCGCATTTTCCAGTATCCACATCTGTTTTTTGTTAAACGAGACTTAACAGGATCCATGGGATTACTTCGACATTTCTCGACTGATATGGTTAATACAGTTATTGATGAATTGGTAAAGTATGAATTAATACGACAAGGACGTAAGTGTATGAGAATGTACACGATAGCTATATGTTTTTCTAAATTGTAAAAGTTATTAATGCCTATATTTTCAAAAATAATTTTCGTTGGTTTATATAATTATTTAGAATATATAAATACAACATCGCGTGCAATTGTTCATATGAAAGCTTTTCCATCTGAACATGTCTTAAATGATCCAATAAAACATAATCTAATAAATCAATTGTTTGGAGAAGTGAAACTAAACTTGACCACCTATATGTCAATGTTATGTAATAGTCATATAAAAGATAAACAAGTATTAACTGCCAATGGTAAACAAATGTTGTTACTACCTGAACATAAATTATTGTATGAACATTTAAAAAGAAAATATCTTGATAGAAATTTTGATGGTATGTTTTGAATTTACACAATAGAGATGACATTTCAGGGTTATTTATAGTGAACGCTATACCCCATTCTGAAGGCCATTTAGTTATAGGAAATATTCAGTAGCATAAAGCGAAAAATATTTTCTTATATATGACAAATCAAAAGAAATTGTTTTATTTATTGGATTTTACGGTAGAAAGTAAAAGTTTACTCCTTGGCAACGGTAGATCGTGCAAAAATAGATATATTGTGGACTATAGACATGCGTTGTTTTCTGAAAGAGACATGTAATATAATTAATTCTAAGCTTATATTTAGTTTGAGCTAAGTTTGTAACGAGTTATCTTCTATTCTTTTAAGAAACGTAACTCAACATATGTCTAGTAATCTTTTTAATAGTGTTTTACTTATGACTGCTTGTTTTTACTTTGTAGAAGAGAATAGTAGGACCATTTAGCAACTGTCTAGGATTTGCACATATGTGGTATCACAAAATCATTTATTTGTTTGACTTATATAAAGTATTTGTTAAAATAAGGAACAAAAAGCATTCTATTCGTTATACGATAAATGTTTTATTATTCCACCGAAATTATATTATTTTTAGAACCGAAATATAGATTTAGTAATTCCTAATATTATTACGTCTAATCGAGTAGCTTTAGAGTTATTAGTAGCTAATTTTATAATAATAACAACATTGTTTATCAATAATTTGAGATCAACATATATCTTCCGAGTGTCTTAATGTTTGCATAATAGAAGTTTCACATATACTAAATGTTTACAAGTTATAATAGATAAAATTTTACAAAACTAGTTTTTCAAGTTTTGATATAACGGAAGATTTAAATCACGTCATTCTTGAAAAAAGAACTGTAGATGTAAAAGATCTTAGCATTAGGAAATTAGTCATTGCAAAATAAGTCGACAATCTAATATGTGAAAAAAAAAGAAAATATTTGGCTTATGTTAGTTTGCTTAATTTTTTTTGAAAGAAAATTGAAACATAACAGATATTAAAGAGTTTGTCTTTTTATTTAAAAACAGACGTAGACACTTTTCCTGTTTGATGTTGCATTTGTAATTCAACTCACGATAGTGAGTCATTTCAAGTGATCGCTTTTATGTTAATGATTATGATTTACTAAGCGTATGGACTTTTCTTAATTGCTATTATCAAAACTATGAATTCAAAAAGAAAACAAATAGTTATTTTAAGTTAGATTCTGATTTATATATATATTGTCGACACAGAAGAGAAAAGATCAGAAAGAGATGATTCATTTTTTGTGAAAAATTCATAATGTAGGAATCGCAGAATACATTTGTACAATTTTAATTATCTCAATAGTTGCACTCTCTTTGTATTTTGACGCTCAAAAGTATTTAAGGAAAGAGTTTCGAATATTCGTGATATTCTGATAATCACTAATAATTTCTTGTTTGCATCTATAGAAAACACTTGCTTTCCTTTTCAAAGTGTTTAAATGCGAGATTTTCATGCCCGTAAAGAATGGTTCTATTTTTAAAAATTTTCTATTGCCCATTGAAAATGACATTGTTCTTAGTATGTAATGTTGTAAAATGAGAAGAAAACAGAAGGGCCAATTATATGGTATAGCTTAGAAATGCAAGTTTGAGAGAAAAAGAGAAGCTATATACATTTCGGCCTTACGTAGATTTCTACAATACTGAAAAGTGCAACAATAATATTTTCACGTTTCAGCAGATACTTCAACTATGACAGAGTTTTATTAATATTCACAATTTTGTTGAGTTTTGTTTCTTACAACTATTAATTACTAATTATTTCTTTTTCCTGTTATAGTATCTATGGTTGCTTCGAATAATATTAACAATGAAAATATTACAAATGATGTTTTTTTAAATGGTGAAAGCCAAATGGATTCATTGCAAACTCGTGAAACACATCGTATTTATACAAGGCTTTTTTTAATAATAACTGTCAATTTTTTTAAGAAAAAACACCTGCCGTTGTTCAAGAAAATACATCTGATCGTACTGCTAATGAAACTTGTACCGATCGAAACAAATCAAGTCGAGAATCACAAACTGACTCAAATTTGAATGAGATGTCTAATAGTACATATAATGCGATTATTGATACAACACTAGATATAAGTACCATCGTGTCTTAGAAATTTTATTGCATTGATATTATTAATACTAAAATATATTTAATATTTTAGATCATGTTAAACCAAATCAAATTGAAATAAATAAAAATAGTTCGAATAAGATAACCGATATAAACAGTATATGCGAAGAATATTCTGTAACAATGCCATCAAGTTGTATATCACCTTCAAATGCAACAACAACTTTATCAACATTTATGGAAAATGATAGTGTTAACATACTATATGGTAGATTGATATAAGCTAAGTATCTATGCATATGAATTTCATTTTTTTAGAAAATAGATGTAAAGAAAGCAATAATACGAATATTGGCATTTCAGTAGCTGCAGGTAAGTTTTTTTTATTAAATAGATTAGAATATGAAATTGCATTCATTTGTCGTATTACACTTATTAGAATTGAATAGCAATTTGATAAATGTACAAAACACGTCTGATTCTAATTTGAATAGTATTAAACAAGCACCAATGGCACTTACTGATGTGTCGTCATTATCTATTATGGGTAACAGTAATAATCAAAACGTATTTAATAGTCAAACAGAACACAATGATGTAACATATAATGAAAATGAATGCAATTCAATGACAAATCCTATCGAATCATCACAAATAATAAATATGGATAATACTACAACAAGCAATTTAGCTTGTAAGAATATTGATGGTAAATATTTTTAAAATGTTTCTCTAAAAATAGATTATGGCACATTTTCATTTATAAAAATGATGAATGAAAGCACATTTTACTTTGTTGTTTAAGTTTCATAATATTTATGTTGAATTCTAACATGTTTTGTAAAAGTTCTTCTTCTTAACTAGAAAGATATAATATAAATAAAAAAACAACAAAAGTCAATAAGAGTTTAAAGAGTTTTTATTGTTTGTATAATACAGAAATAACTATAATATTCAAACTTCATAATCGAAAAGATTATTTACATATTCTATTCACGAGAAAAGCTTTTAAATTAAAAGAAATTATACAACGTTCGCTGTGCAAATAATAAATGAATTTAAAGTCTGAAATAGAAATGAAATAATCAGTCTAGAGAGAAAAAAACTCTAAAATTATGTACGTTTTAAAAAGTAATGCTACCTAAACAGTCTCATTTAAATTTCTAAATGATAAGAGTTGAAGAAAAAAAAACTAACGAACGTAGCTCATTACTATGCAAACATGACTAATAAATATGTAGTGTTTAAAGTCTATTTGTATATAAGTTCTATGTACAATTTATTAGTAAACTATCGAAATGTTACTTTAATAAAAACTTAATTTCTTCTAAACTTTATATATGATTTGTATTGTTACAGTTATAATCTATGATGCACAAACAAGAGAATTCCGCTTTATGAAAAAGCATTTAGCCTGAAGCATTAATACAGTAAAAAATAAAAATTTCATTTTTACAATATAATTACAAGATTCAATAATAGAAATCAATGCGAAAAAGACAAAGATAAATTAATTAAAAAATCATAATTTTAACGATAAACTGTTTTATAAGAATAGATAGCAGGTTATATAGTTTTAACGAAATTAATAATAAGTTTTTCTAGGAGTCGTTCATATTAATTTGAAATCGGTATTCATGTATTAAATTTGTAGCTTCTGATCAATCTGATATATAGAAATATAATGTAAAAGTGAAATCACACCTATATTGGCCATATATTTTAGGAAAATTTGCTTCAAAAAAATATAAGATTAATTAAAAAATAAAAAATTTAAAATCCTCTTTACATGTCCAATTAATAATCGAATTAGAAGGTGAACAAGCTTTTAAACTAAGCGAAAACAGTTTTTTTTTAACTTAATTAATAGTATTAGTAGATTCATTACAAATATTAAATGTAATTATTTATTTTAATAATTCGAATTCAGAACCAACATCTTCAAATATGAAGAAAAACAAAATAATTCTATCTAGAAGTATGAAAGGTAATAAGCGACAAAAATCTGCGACTGGTACGATGAAAATACAATACAACGATAAAAAGCAATAAAAAGAATACATAATATATATAGAAATGTATTATTGTAAATCGTTACACAATTTTCATGAACAATACAATACAAAATTTTTGTTTTTTTTTTAAATTTGTTAAAACATATATGTTCAGTTAAAATTCATAATAAATAAAATATCTATTATTTAGTAGTATGATGATATATTGATTTTCTTTTATATACAGCACTATTTTGCACAACAATAGTAAATCAATGTTGGAGCTATATTACAAATTATAGCTATGTCTATTGAATAGATATAGAATTATACTTTTATTATAATCTTATCGATTCTTCTAGGTTTTATTTAAATAAAACAAATAGTATTTTATTATTTCAAAATCAAAGGATTACGAATGCTACAAGTTTCTTGTATTGAAACAAACGTTTCTATGACTAATTCTAAATGAAAATAGTAGAAAATTTACATTGCCATTTTGGCAGATTTAATTAATACTCATTTCGATCTATCGTATTCTTCATATATACTTCGAAAAAATGTCAGATTATGGTAGATAATAATCGAACTTTCGAAGAACAAAATAAAAATTATAATCATTCGAAATCTTCTAAATGCATGATAAGTTGATTTTCGATTAAGAACTACGTTCAAGAATCAATTATAATTTTAATTAAATTCGTCCATTTCCGATTTAATGTGATTTTAATGAAATCTACACGAATTTAATGGAAAATTCACTTGATTTTTGAGAATTGTTTTTGACGAACAATCAAATTATCACCGATTTAGAAGATTTCAATGAATTATAATTTTGCTTTTTCTCGAAAATTTGATAGTAATCTGTCATAAACACATCATTTTTTTATTTTGTAATTCATTAATAAATCAAAGTGTGTCTATTATCATAATTGTTACTATACACCTGAAAAGAGTATATAACATTTGTTCTCGAATATTCACTGATGATATTTCAAAAATTAATATTCAACAAACAAAAACAGTTTTGTCGGTAGTAATATGCACATCATTATTGGAAATACTATTAAATTTATAATACAGAATACTTTTAAATATTGAATATAGTTATCACGCGTCTAAAGATATACAATTAATCATAATTAAGTTTTTCACACCACTGTTACAGATAGAAAAGATTAAATAAATATTACGATAAAACCATAATAAAGCCAGAAAAGTTTTTTTTTACAATACAGCAATAAGAGAATCACCGATGGGCAAAAAAATGAATGTTTGATATATTCTTATAAAGAAACATAAAATAATATAAATTAAACTATTTTTACCGATGAAACAAGATAACCACTGAAGCCTAAAGCACTGGCAATTCCAATTTTTTGATGATATTGAACAATATCTATCAAATCCATATTACAACCATTCGTCAAATACATCATACACGATATCGGTTTCATAAATAATATGTTTTCCATATGAAGTGTTTGACTATTTATGTTCAATGCAACCAATCACATAGAATTTTAGAGATAGCTATAATATCACCACATCATATAAAAATACATTGTTAAAAGAAACAGTTCATCATATTTTATCAGCACTAAACCATTAACAAAAATATAAAATAGCGTCTTTTCTTCTGTGGCATTGTTCGAGGCCATGAAAACACAAAAAAAAACATAAATTGCAAATGACTAAGTTGTTTCAAGTTTATTTCTAGATATCTGTTCTGTGTCCTCACGTCCAAAGCTTTTCAAAAGCTTAACACTATAATAATATAATGATTCAACCATTCTAAAATTCGTTTCAACCAATCGCTCTATGTCCCGGTGTCCCGAGCTTTTCAAAAAATTGATATTATAATAATATAATGACTCAGCAATTCTAAGATTCGTTTCAACCGATTGCTGTATGTCCCGGTGTCCCAAGAAATGTCATACATTCATATTCTAGCATTCAGCAATATCTATTTATTATTGTAAATTGTGAATAATAAAAAAATTAGTAGTAAACAAAGCTGCAAAAAAACTATTGATAAATATTTGTCTTTGATCGTATGCCAAACTGATACGGTTTTCAATTTAAAAAAAGAAATAAACATAACTCACATAAAAAGGAAAACAAAACTTGATGTAGTTCTGTATACAAATCAATAAAGAAACAAAAACAAAAATTCAATTTCGATCTCAACTAAATTCGAAACTCGATGGCTACACAAATAAATGAATAGATACATTTGGTGATGTACCAGCATCAGGTGCTTCGTCAATTTGTATTTGAATATTATAAGGAGTATGTGTGTCAGTTGAATGAGATACTGGCCATATATCACTTATTGAACTTCGACAATTCTTTGAAAAAATTTAAAAAAATTTTGTTTATAGTAGTGAAGTAACAAAAGATACATTTAATAAATTTACTTTTTCATAAAGTATTCGTTCAAGTGTTGAATAACCTTTATCTTTTGCTAACCATTGATCACAATTAAATACAAATGTTTGTTGTCCATCTTTAATTTCAACTTTGTCTAAAAACCAACTATCTAATAAACCCCTTTGATCTTGTCGAATTTTAATTTTATAAATATATCCTAAATCCGGACTTTCAATTAAAAATCTATCGATTTGTTTTCTTTCAAATTTATCTGTATTTGTTTGAGAATATTTTAATTCCTGTTCATTTGTATCATCTTTATATCCATACATTGTTAGAAAAACATTTGCATCTGTACCAGAACCAAGTTTATCACCTGTATAAACATCTACTATATATTTTTTTGTAGGTTTTTCTTCAATAAAATTTCCTGGAATAAGATCACGTACAATAAATCCATCATCTTTATCTTTAGCAAACCAACGATTACATCGAAATATATATATTTTTGATTCTTGATTTTTAATTAATCGACGTATTTCAACACGATCTAAATGCCATGTTACATCTATTTTATCAAAAAAATATATAAATTTATATTTCATATGTGTATTTTCTTTTACCGAAACCACGATTATCATGTCCAATACGAATTTTTTCAATATTATCTCCAACATCTTCAAGTTCATGTAGAAATGTATCAATAGAACCCATTTGAAATTTTCCTTGTCGTTCTGTTTTATTACATAACATAATTTGATCAGTTGATTTTTTAAGACCATAAATTTGTATATAAACATTAGCATCTGTTCCAGCACCAGAAATTTTTGATGTATAAACTTTTATTTCATATAGAATATCTAATAAAATATTTTAAAACGAAAATTTCACATTATATATTTAGTT
>CAJNOP010000702.1:65133-90416 GCA_905250075.1 Rotaria sp. Silwood1 | reverse complement strand
TTTTTAGACTGATTCTGATCTTTAAATTGCTCAAATCTCAAACAGTCATATTCTAGAAATTAGTTTTGATGTTTCATCAAAAAAACAAAAGAAATGCTGCGAAGTATTAATATGAAATCAGGAAAAAGGCTGAATTCTTGTAACTCGGCTAATCATAATTACTTTAAAAAGAACTTTCATAAGTTGTTCATAGAAATAAAACCTTGATAGTATCACCTATCATACGAAAAAAACATTTTTGAGTAGTAACTTTTGGGATACTTTAGAAAATAAAAAAATTTATATAGTTTCTTGTGAAGGCTTTTTTGACAAGAAAGTTACTATATCTTCAATAACGCCAACATTACGAGCTTGTTGAACCAATGTTGTTGAATTTAAAAGTGATTCACTATAGCGGGCTACATAATCTTCAGGATTTTCATTAGTAACATCAAGTTGCTCAAATTTCCGGACTATACGTGCTTGAGGAACTTCGTAAATAACAATAGTACAACTTGGTTTTGGATATTCTATAGGAGGAGCAGCCTGTTGAACAATCGTATGGCGTTCAGTTTGACGTCCGTACGGGATCCATCGTTCAATTATAATATCTCCTAAATAGAAACAAAACAACAATCAGAAATTAAAAACCAACAAAGAGAAAATGAAGATAATCGTTCTACGTGGTTTTTCTGGAAGAGGTGGATAACGTTCGATGACAACTGATCGTGGTGGAACAGGTAAGGGAGGTAAGGTACGAGTAACGGTAAAAAAAATACATTGATTAACCAAATCTATATCGTTTGAATTTCTTATGTTTCTAAATTGTTTCACTTGAAAGAATTGGCGGTGGTGTTGGTGGTCGTTCACGTAAAATGAGTGGTGGTAGTGAGGAAAGAGGTGGTGGCTGCTCTGTGCTCACTTCTTTAATAATGAGTGACTAAAATCATAAAAATACTGATATGCTTGAATTTCAGACAATGTATTTCATTACTCCTGATGGTGGAAGAGGTGGTGGCTGAAGATATCGAACAGAAACTCGTTGTTCATATGTTGGTGGCCTTTCAGGTATTGTTCGCCTAATAATTTGTGGATTCTTACAAAGATCAATACCATGATTTTCCAGATATAGTTCCGTTTCTTCTACACTTTTAGTGAGAATTATCGTATCACTAATATAATCTTTTGATACTGTTGTAGTTCTATACAAAGAATATTCATTAGCTGTAGATTCAAAAGCATTGTGATTAATATCTTTATGCTCATACCGATCTAATCGACTAGTAATCGTATAACTATGATTATACCCAATATTCAGTGGCTCGTATGGTGAAGAACGCACTTCTACAGGATTTGAAGCCCATTTACGAAATTCCTCTTTTTCAATTCTAAACATGCATATATGCATTTATGATTCGACGTAAATTCTTAATTCACACTTTTCATCTTGATTTGTATCAATTGCGTCGAATAAAGATTTAGTTAGATCAGGGCTTGCCATTATTCCAAGTCAATCGAGTAAAAATAAATCCTTAGATAAAAAACAACAATAATGATTCGTATTTTATGGTGGTTCCAAAATTTATTTGCTGAACTTGAAATAGTTGAAATATTTTGCTCGCTATGTCTGAGTCGAATCGATTAAAGAGCTGAATTATATGTCATTATGTAGTATATCATATCTTGTCTTATATACTGCTGCTTTCACCAACCCCTACCTTTTTAGTTTATATTTTC
Source organism: Rotaria sp. Silwood1 (assembly GCA_905250075.1). NCBI lineage: Eukaryota > Metazoa > Rotifera > Eurotatoria > Philodinida > Philodinidae > Rotaria > Rotaria sp. Silwood1. The sequence continues at coordinate 88,700 of CAJNOP010000702.1, read as the reverse complement.
TAAGTAGCACGCTTCATTTATTCTGTATTTGCATGAGAAAAAAATTATTTGCCCAATTTTTGATAGAACTATGCATGCTCAATCAATGAATAATACTAATGAAATATTTTGATCTTATTCACGAGTCCAGATTTTACGAAACACATTCTACAGTTAAAATAATCCGATAAAGTTGCTAAAATAAGAACCTTTGTATGACAGATCACATTTAAACATACACATTCGGATGCCTTGAAGGAATTACCTTCTCTTTTACCGAATTAAACAAAACAGAAACCAGAATCGAAGCAAAATGAGTGCTAAGCGTAAAAGGGTGTGAGTTTCAACGCACAGAACATTGTAAAACCACATCCACACCGCCGTAAACGGCCGATTTCGGTCGGTGTAGTGCTCGATCAGGACATCGTAGCTTTTTGCCTTCTTGTCGACTCATCCATTGAAAATGCGTGATTAGCTTTCCTCACAGTTCTACAACTTTCAGTTTACGCAAAGAACAGAAAAATTTTTCTATATGCTTCGTGAAAAGTCGCAACGAGAAAGGAGACGAAATGAAGAAGATCACTGCTTTTCTTCTTCAGTTCCTTATTAAGCAATATAAGGTATGGATGTTGGTATAGGTTTGTTTCGATCCTAATAAACTGCAATACGCATAACCATACGGGAGTAAACTAAAAATATTTTTGTAAAGAAATATGTGCAAACAGAAGTTTGAAATAAATATTCTTCAGTCAATGCTTTTGACTAGAAAATAATCTTTAAATGAAACTTCATATTTATATTTTCATCTATAAAGCAATATTTTTCAAAAAAACAGATTGAATACTACTTGTGACAATAAAAAGGATACTATCTGTTTCAATACATTGATTTTTATTTTTAATCCATTTAGTCAATTCATTTTTATCTTAGTTGTATCTATCTGCTCTAAAGCAGTACCTAGAATGCTGATCAAACAGGTTCATCATAAATGCGTTTTATGTATTCAGTACAAGCAATTCGAAGAGGATTTTTCATGGCTATTTTCATAAGAGTAACCCGCTTTTTACAAGCGGACTACAATATACTCCTTTATATTAACTGTCTTGTTGAAAAACGAAATTTTCTTAAAGAAAAATTAATACTTACGTTCTTATTTTGATCAAAAAACCTTGTCTATGACAAAAGTTTGTTACCGTTTCGACAAATACTTTGAAATATCAGACTGAAAAATACGCCGTTTAAATATAACCGCTGTAGGCATAAATCTGTCAGTGTTGAATAGAGATTACAACCATAAAATATGCTTTTTATTGCTCCTTGTGTTCTTCTCTCCATAAAGTTGATTTTCACTTTCTGTGGCTTCAGTAGTACAGCCTTGTGGAAAAAAACCATGCACCTCTTTCATTTTCTTTCAAGTGCCTCATATAATGAAGATTACATTTTGTAATATTTTATGATCGACGACTATGAAGGATATCTACTTTTAAAACAAACGGATTTTTACAAAATCTGAACAGGTTCATAACCTTGATACACGGCAAGATCCTTTTTTGCTTACATAGAACAAGAGTTTCATAACACACCTTCCACTCAAAATTTCCAAAAAATGTTCGACATATGTAATTTATACGAAACCATCTTTTCCCATATAACGAAACGGTTTTGTACCGATTGCGAAATTTTGATTACAATAACTGGCAAGCAGAAAATAAGCATAAACACGACTTTCAACTTCAGTTTTCTACCACATGGATACCCCATACTTACCCCATACATGTAATACGTGAAACTTGAATTCAAGTATTCAATTATTGAATAGTTGAAGCTTCAACTATTCAACTATTCAATTATTGAATACGTGAAGTTTCAACTATTCAAGTATTCAACTGAACTATTCAAATTTTAACCTCCCAAGTGTTCTGTGGGTATTCAGTGGGGAAGCGTGTTTCCCCACCTAACACATCTTTTATTTCAGCGTCGCGGCGTGGGAGCGCGAAGCGCCCCCCCCCCCCGTAGAGCCGCGACCCATGCACGTCTCTGTGTACACCATTATTCTTACTCAGTACTTCACAATAGCTCACGCTTCTCATATACTTCTTGTAGCATCCCAGATAATGTATGAAGCGTCTCAACTAAAACCTGTAGCATCCTAGGAAATGCTTGTAGCATCCTACGAGATGCTTGTAGCATCCTACGAGATGCGTGTAGCATCCCAAGCAATACTTGTCGATGTTAGATGATTCTGGTGACATTCCACGCGTTGACTTATTGAGCATTTGAATACTTGAAAAGTTGAATATTTGGATAGTTGAATACTTGAATAGTTGAAGTGATGGTTGAATACTTGAATTCAACTTTCAAGTTTGACACTACTGGCTATTTCAAAACATCCCACCTTCATTTTTTTTCCATAACTAGCTCTTAGTATATCCTCCAAAAATGCCAGAACTTTGGCTTCTCAAAAGCTTGCCTTCAAGATTTCATGAATATCACAATGGTCCCAATATTTCAGATGTATAGGATTTGGGGAGGTGTTCGACCTTGATCTCTAATATTTTAAAACATCCCGCCTTCATTTTTTCTCCATTAATAGGCCTTAATATGTCCTCCAAAAATGCCGGAACATGGCCTTCAGAAAAGCTTGCCTTTTAGTTTTCAGTAATACCATAGTGGTCTCAATCTGTCATATATACCGGTTGATGGTAACTCAGAGATGAGCAAGGACAGGGCGCGGTTTTGATTTTTGTCCTGTCCTGCCGCCCTCCAGGACAGAGTCGGCTGTCAGGACAGGACAGGACAGGATGAAAAATCTTGTCTTGTACTCATCTCTGTGGTAAATGTTTGACCTCTATCCCAATTATTTGAAAAGATTTCCACATCTTTTTTGCGGTTAAACAATCCCTTGAATATCCTTAAATATGTCTGAACATGAACTCTTACATTCTTATCTGATACGTTATATTTTTATGCTTTACAGATAATTATAGTATCACATGTATATAATCTCTATGTCATATGTTATTATTGTTAAAACGGCTTCTTGTAGAGAATTCAGGTAAAATTTTTCTATATTGATAGTTATTAAATGAATCTATTCGAGTAGCTTATTATCCAGATGCTATGGAACTGTAATATAATATGAGTTATCAGTTAGAGACTCAAGAAGTGAAGGCGACAACAGCAGGAGTAATGGCAAAGCCAGTGAGAATATGGTGTAGTCAATTAACATACGAAGAAAACCACGATGATGTTGAGTCTATGAGAATCGTTGGGTTTTCTTAACGTCAAAGAATTTTGAAAAAGGAAAACATCGATCATCCTCTAAGGTTCGTCACGAGATTAGTAGCTTCTGCGATCTGTACGTTGTTTTCATCGTGCATGGTGTGCGTGTGTAAGTCGAGCTTATGCAGCCAGATCACGAAAACTTGACAGTCTGCGACTAGTCCCTCTTCAACGATTGTGTCAAAGACACTTCTGTGTAGACTTTCATGAGTCAATCAATTATCAGAACTGACAATAGTATGTGCGACAATTATGAGAATACATATTTGTGTGTAATAGAAATGTGAGAACAACGGATTATGTCGGCACAGACCAGATACCAAAGCTATAAACTTAGAAGAAGAAAACTTTGAACATACTAGTAGATGCTATGTAAGCATTATAAAGGGATAATTTCATTATCTTACACGTATTTGACTAAAAGTGATGATTTATTGAGTTTTCACTTATCACAATAGGAATTTAAAATTAGCCTCCCTTTATTTTGTAAGCATTCATAATACGCGACAAAAAGACATTATATACTATCAGTGATACAATATTTAAACTGCTACTAAGGGTATTAAAATTTCAAATATATAAGAGGTAGTTTTACTTTCTGTCATTGATTCCAGACATCTGGGAATTGAGCATTTATTCTTGAATCGGTCTCATTTAAATCACAATACTTCTCATTCCGCTAGAGAGTTCGTAGCAAATCTAAGTAGGAACAAAATTGAATGCACAGAATCCAGAATTTTCAGCACTTCACCTTTTTTCGAAACAATAAAACACAAAAGTTATAATCAATTGCTGATACATTGATGTTGTAATTGTTCCCTTCATCTATGAAATAGTTCCTGATTCTCTAATGAATAACTAGATTCGTTATCTTCGAGATACATAGCATTTGAATACTCAGTTATTCTAACAGATCCATACAATCATCGGCAATACACAAGAAATTTCCACCAGTTTTTAAAAATCTAAACAAAGAAAAGAAACCATTTTCATAATATTAAGATATCTTGACAGATTACACATGTTGAATTCTCTGACTACCCACCTTCCATAAAAATGTAGCATATTAGATAAGGATATGAAACCCCATTTTCGGGCCTTCTTGAAGGACATAGTAAGGCCTACTCGTGAAGAAAAAGTAATGGTGGAATGTTTTAAAATAACACAGATCAACGTCGAACGCCTCCCAAATCCTACACATTTGTCATATTGGGACCATTGTGATATTCATGAAATCTTGAAGGCAAGCTTTTGAGAAGCCAAAGTCCTGGCATTTTTGGAGAATATACTAAGAGCTAGTTATGGAAAAAAAATGAAGATGGAATGTTTAAAAATAGCAGAGATCAAGGCCTAACACCTACCAGAATCCTATATGTAAATGACCTATGGGCACTATTGTGCTAGTAATAGACTTCATTAGGCAAGGATTTGAAAGAGACATGTTAAGGTATTTTCGGAGGACATACTAAGTCCTATTTATAGAGAAAAATGGTAACAATGTCTCATAAAATAATGGAGATCGGGAGTACACAAGCTAGGCGTCACTTTCTCTATATTCTATGCTTCATATATACCATATACCCTTTATCATATGTATGATTAAATTAGTAGGAAAATGACAGATATTGGCAAAGCTTTTATCCAGATAAATAGTGGCGTCAATAAGCTTTTCGGTAATCTATAATTAGTGAAGATTCTAGGAGTGCTGGTTTAGCATTACTGTTGAAAAAATGCTAACACTTCGGTATTAGAGTTAAAAAGTTAATTTAATGCTAAATCATTAAATTAATTTTTTACCTCCAATGCAAAAGCTTTAAAATTATCATTAGTTAATGAAATGTTAATTCTAAGCCACCACCCCTAGGGGATTCGCTTATGATTTTCAAATAGGGCCGATTTTGCTTGCAAACTCGCCCCCATCCTTTATGCTGACTATTGACATGCATGAGGTTCAATACTTTACCTTCCTCTTTTTCCCTTAATGATACAATACAACGTAGATAAAAACTCTGGCAATTGATTTCAGCAAAGTTGTTATACTACAATTTAGACAGACTGATTATGGTGGACGTTTGATTTACAAAAGGAAGATATCAGAGCGAGTGTGAGGAGCCCTGGAGACGCTTTTACGAAGAAAAAAAAAGCAGTAATCATCTTAAAGAAAAAAAAAGAAAGTAATAGAAACAGTATGATACTCAAGAGGATAATAAAAATTTTGAAAGCAACCCTTTGTCTTTTATTTGTCTATGAAATTCTCTCAAAAAAGAAATATTAATCGATAACTTATTTAAAATAATCTGTATATCTCATATGAGTGTTTAGCTCAGTAAGATTAACAAGTCCACGTGATATAAAATTGACTTCAGTGACTTCGTCCAAGCACTTTTCATGTGACGAAAATATGTTTTCGCTGTAGATATTCAAGCATGAAATTCATAGATTGCATGATTTTATCTTCATTTTTTTAAAGTTTTTTGTCTTTGCCCTTTCTTGAAAACATCAATGACCTCCCTGAGCAGATGTAAAACTCACAATCATAAACAATTATACGATCATATTTTCACAACATTGAATAAAAGTCATTGTATGTGGTCACAAATCTCGTTCTGGAATATCACTAATTACAAATTTATGACTCTTCTCCTGTATCGACAAAAACAGTATTATTTTTAAAATTAAGAAGACTATTTTCTATATCTTGGAATAGGATGATGACCACTTAGTACAATATGCAGTGATTTAAGTTGCTACAACATTGCAGGGCTCGAAATGGGCCACTATTTTCTGGCCCGGTCCGGCCCATCAAATTTGCTGCCTACCAGGCCCAACTTGTCGTTGTTTCGGCCCGGCCCGGCCTGGCCCATCAAATTTGTCGGCCCGTCCGGCCCAGCCCAACCTAGGCCCAACAAAATTGTTTTTAGAAAATATTTTTTGCAGAACTGATTATCATAATAAACGTCGTATTTCAAAAGAAATTTCCGTAGAGTACATCAATAATTCATTGATGAATTTAATGACATTGGACCATTAATGTAATAACAAAAGAAGATATTAACGAGTACCACACAAAACTACTAGATGTAGAACAAATGAAAAAAAACACATTGCACAGGAAAAAAATCAACATTTATCTGAGAAAAGATTAGGGGAATTCATTAATGCTTTACATATTCCACGAATAAATGAAGTTTATCACAAGAAAAAACAACGAACAGAAAGACGTTTTTGTTGATTACGTGTGAAAGCGACCGTAACAAAGCAAATAACAGATTACATAAACAAAAAGGTTATTGGTTTACTGTACTATCCAATGATACTTTCATAGACATTTCCATAATATATATTTTGTAATAATTTCTGAACCTGATGACATTTATAAAATTTAATAAAAAAAATCTTGTCGGGCCGGGTCGCCGGACAATCTCGTCGGCCTGCCCGGCTCGTTGGTCTTTCTCGATTGGCCCGCCCGGCCCAACGAAAAAAATTCGTTGTCCCGGACCGGGCCAGGTCGGGCCGCTGGGACAGATGGTCCGTTTCGAGCCCTGCAACACTGTATTCAACATCTGGACAAATGTTTTCAACGATAGCTTTCTAATACTACATACAAAGCTTCATAAATTTTTATAAACTAGATTAATCGCATGGCACAATCATGAAACAAGCCTACTGTACATTTTTCTTCAAAAGTGACCAAAATGTCGATGATGTAATTTTCATTTTGAATAATAGATACTAAATTCTATCTATGAGAATGCGAAAAAAAACAACAAATGAAAGAGTAAAACAAGCACTTTGTATACAATGCGCTAAGAAAATCCGAAAAAATGATTCGTATTTCATTTATTCAGTAGTCTTGAATAAATAAATGCAGATGCAGGCAAATATATATGTATTTTGTCTTCATAACTAAATAATCGACTATTTTCTGATGGGAAAGTAATAAAGTAACGATACCAAGATATAATAATTACAATCAATTTTTTAGCCATCAAAAGCTAATGAAGGATTAAGGAAATTCTTGAAAGAACGCTGATAACTTTTTTATACCTTTTTTCTTCAGACGTTGCCACCGAAACTGAGACGGAGTCATCAAGATTCAAGTGAGTATATTCGGAACTTTTTGTTCATGGAAGATAGTGCAATTCTTTTTATCCGAAGAAACGCATGCCAAATTGATCTTTATGAATGATTTTGACTCAGATCAAATATCTATTCTTGACCAAAAAAATATAACTATCAAATCAACATTCATGTGCGAACACTTTCAAGTTTTTGCAAGAAAATTATAAAACCAATTCATTTCAACGCTATTCTGAATAGAAAAAAGCCTAACATTTGAAAGGAATTAGAGAACATAAGTGGTCACCACTGTTAAGAACCCTACAATTACTATCAGAAAATGAATTTTCTAACCGACAATATCAGCTTTTGTATAGTTCTTACCTATAATTCCATGTTTTCTTCACCAATCAAACAAATGTTTTTTGCTATTAAGTAATAGAAGATCATTTTCCATATTATTTCGATTGTACTAGTTCTTCTACTTTGTTGAAGTTTTTTCAAATCACAATAAAGAACAATGAAGTCGAATTCAAAAGTAGATGTGTTCGCCTTTTTACTTCCTCCGCGCATCTAAATTCGCTACTACTTAGTGTCTCGATCAAAATCATATGAAACAATCGAAATCATTGTCAAAGTTTTAGGACTGAAAAGTGCTCTTTCTCACCTCGCCAAATCTATGAATTCTTTATATCATTAGGGTGAAATCAAAGTGTATCGCTGAAAACTATTGATAGATCATCAATTGTCATCGACTTACAGATGTTTACCATTGGTTCTTTCGGTCAGTCGAACAAATATCCTTATAGCCCTCATCATCAGTTAAGTCATCATCAGATGAATCACGACAAATCTCATATAGAATGGCAATTAAATCAAATTTTTCATGATGATCAGTCTCGACAACGCTAGCAGTGCATCTGCAGTGATTACGTAGGAGTAATTTTTTTAAAAATTATTGGCATTTAGTAAATTTCAGTTCTCAATTACAGAATGTTGAAAGAAATCGATTCGAATCTTATGATCCAGATTTATGAGCAAGGTTGAGAGCGGATAGGCGAAGGACTAAAAAAACTCTTCTAATATTAGAAGACGCTAGACCTTCTATTACAATGGAAAAGGAGAAGAGCAGGTAATTACCACGACTATAAACGACCTTCTATACAATCATAAACGACTCAAATACGATCGTTTACGACTGATATAAAGCAAAGAATTTTTTTTCGTATACATTTACGACACAATACACCTGTAAAATCATCCTTAAGTAGCACGTCAAGATAAGACTATATACGGTGTCGTTTAGTGTTATATATAGCTGTCATAATGTTCGATCTTGGTTATTCGGTTGCTTCCATTCTTTCGTCGATTTCAACAAGGAACGAAGGAAAAAAGAACACAAGAGATAAATATTTCCATATTGTCATATTTAAAATAAATTAATTATGGTAATGATGTTTCGATCATCTTACACAAAACCAAGAATACTATAGTGGCAAGCTAAATATCGTTCATAATTTAAAAGACTTCTGAAGAAATATATACAGCTTACGTAATAAATTACGAACTTTTATTCTGTAATAAGAAATGGTCAGAATAAAGATAAACTTTACTTGATTGATTCTTTTGAATATCGGAAATAGGGATTTTGTGGTATTATGGATTAAATATTTATTGTTTAAATATGAGAGAAGCTTCCAATTGAAGCACTCATCGCAAGCAATCTATGCTGTAAAAAGATAAGTGAAGTACAAAATCATGTACAAAAAATAAAACCTTTGCGTTTTCGTAATAATTCGGAAATGTATTTTATGTTGCAGAATATTTTTCAAAAGCTAAAAGGAACCTTCGTTATTATTATGAAGCATCGGAGGTTGGAATTCGGATAGAAGGTTTTTTAGTGTATCTACTTTTCAGACTGTAATACTACCTGTGCGAGGTCTGATCAATCTGCTCAAAGAACGAGACACTGCGCCCTTCCACAATCAACAGAAACCAAGAGCCAATGTTGCACCAGTCAAATCTCATATCTCACTCTTTCTACGGAAGTTAACCGTTATTTTTGTTCTTATTCTCTTTGCTGCTATTGGTTTAAGTTCAATGATTATTGGTGCCATTGGAGAAGCTCGAAAATGCAATTCACCCAAACAACCGTCAATTCCGGTTTGGTTACTTGTTACTGGTGGGATGAGTTTTTTTCTCTTTATTGCGCTCATCGTATTAGTAAGTTAGGTAACTGTTCTCTCTACTGTATTTGACTGGTCTAATTTTCTATTTAGATCTGTATGTCCATAACATGTAAATACAAATCAAATGATAAAGAATTTCATATAGCAATCTTTATCACAACAGTTATTGCTTTTCTTACACTATCATGGGCAGCGGGACTGGTAAGAAATAATAGTGGACATTAAGTATTTATAAAAGAATTTCTCAATGCGCTCTTATGTTTGACAGGGGTTTAGATCAGCGTTCAATTTTCCTGACGCGTCAATAGAATGTCTTGGTTTTATTGTCAATTATGGTTTCGCTCTCACCTATCTTATGACTCTTTGCATATTTATTTATGCTATATTTATATTTTGTATGTGTAAGAAACACGGCTTATGCAAAAATTCTGATGTGAATAAAGTGGACATTGTTCCGATACAACCTATTATCGTACAACCTGGTGTGGCACAACGCGGTGTAGTACAAACTGTTGTAACACAACCTAATGTGAAAAAACCTGATATGACATAAGCTATTCTTTGCATATAATGTGTCAAAGAATCACTTTCACTAAAAACTATGTCGATGGTATAGACCCTGGTGAAATGTAGCCCCTATACTATCTTAGACAGAATCTCTATTCAATAAAAATCTTACTGATTAAAATCAATTGAAAGGAGGTGTATCAAGTTACTCTCTTGACATTCCAATGAAATATTGACCCTAATTCTATTAACTCTAGAATCAGCATTGAACTCTCACAGCTTTACATAAGTTTATTTTGTACTTCCTCATGATTCGATATTTCGGGTAAGGGTGTAGGTGGGGCGGATGCGGTAGTGGCTGTGGATGTGGGTGTGTATGGGTATGCATGCGGGTGTGAATGGATGTTGTTAATAAGATTCACACACCGAGACCCAAACCACACCCTCACCCTCACTCACCCCACATCCACACCATGATCGAAAGACTCAAATCGAACACTTCTTTAAGCGGATGTTTTTTTGACCCTGACACAAACATACACACATACACATATACATACAACCCATTTTTTTTCATATGACCCTCCCTACAGCCGAGGGAATATATCAATATACATTTAGATACTTGAATGAATACAAAAAGTATATACCAAAAGAAACACTATTTCATTCATGTCCACTACCGATGCAGCAAATATAAATTCTTCGAGTAATCTTTTTCTTCTGACGAACTATTCAGTTATTGTGTGCAAACATAAAAACCGTTTCTCATCCTTGACTTGACGAGTCTATGGGCTTTTTTATTTCAAACTGAATTCTAAAATCAAAAAAACCGCACCAACTTCTTCCGAATCAAACTTTTCTCGTTTGATACTACGTAGTCCCACTAAAAACCCTTAGTCCCCCCTAGTCCTGCAAAGTCCCCCTTAGTCCCCCCCACAAAAAGCTTAGTCCCCGCTTAGTCCCTTGTGCAGGGGACTAAAGCCTATAGTACACAAAGCCACAAGCACACCCTCACCCTCACTCGCGCGCCCACACCCGCACCATGGGTGTGGGTGTGTGTGTGGGTCCGAGACCAACACCCACACCCTCAGTCACTCCCCCCCCTCACTCCTAGACTCACGTTTCAGTTTGAAATCAAGTATTATTTTTATTTGATAAATTCAGACTGAAATTAAATAGCCCATAGTATGGACTTGACATAGTTTTTTCAGCTTTTTGCGTCTGATATACCTTATTCAGACGCATTAGATCTCGACTGTTGGCGTGTATTCAATAATTCCCAACACTTCGAAGCGGCACTTCTGGAGATAACCGAGTGCAGCAGCTACTCGCTCGTCTGCGCTTCTCTGGAGCGTTACTCGTAGCTAGCTGCTTCCATGTCCAACCCCATCTTTTCATAACACTATCCCTCTGTATTTTAATTCCACTTGGCCCAGGATTAACTATTTCAAAACTTCGTTAGATCTAAAGCATTAGAATTATCGACAGGAATTTTCACACAGAAGTTTTCTCATGAATTATTTCTCATTTCTGTAATTTGGTTGTATAGCTGGCAAATCAGAGTTTTCTTTGAGGTTCTCATTAGGGAAATCTTAGTGCACTATTCTTCAAAATATCTGGCCGATACAATGATCTTTTTTGACGTCAATCTGCAGTATGCGTGCACTGTGAACGATTCGTAGTTCGTTGGCGCCCCTTTGGGGCACCAGCCACGGTTAAGTCCACCTTTTACATAGTTGCACTTCAACGACAGGCTCTTATTGTCCATGTAATACAAAAACTACAACATCATTCACATATATCTTTTCAAAACTATTTTCTTCGAATAACAGAAGCTAGACATTGCACATGTCAGAATTCCTGAAAACTTACCAGCTTACAGATATCACTTTTCATAATAGTAATAATAGCATATGACAAATTCATGCCAGATCCTAGTTTTAGACCCACGCCTATCCATGTATATATTTCCGCAGATAATAGATTAAATACGCGAAAGAACCTTTCTTATAAGTATCAAACAGGACCACTTTCAATAGCGTATTCACTCTTATCCCGTACATTTATTTGATAAATAGCCAAATACCACTTCATAGTGACAACAAATAACTCACTTCATTGATAAATATTTTCATCAGACGGCAATAACAATTAACGCTCGTCGCTTCGACTCACTTAGCCCTCGACTGAAAAAGATATCAAATTCAATTTTTCAGAGACCGTGTAACAATAGAAGTTCAGAAAAACTATACGAAAACGCAGAATACGCTTTGAAAATTCTATTAGAAAGTATACATTCTAGAGCATTCGTCGATGATGCTGTTTACTATAGAGTTCTTCAGGAAAGTAGAAGCTCAGTGGAACCCCTAGCTGAAAATAAATCATATTATATCTGATCTCTAATCAAAATCTCATATATACAACAAGCTCTTATTCAAAGCAGCGATATGACTCGATAGATAATTTGATATATCAGCATACATTCAGATACTGGAAAGAATACAAAGAAAAGCATACACCAAGAGAAACACTCTTTTATTTCATTCATGTCAACTGTTGATACAGCAACGAGGGTGTGTGGGTGTGGGTGTGGGTGTGGGTGGTATGTGGATGGGGATGGAGGTGGAGGTGGGGGTGTGGGCATTTCAAAAGACAAAAACACACCCACACCCTTCTATAGACATTTAGACACTTCAGCTACTCTATGACTTGCTGATTCTAGAATGGACACGATTCAATTTGAACACTAAGTACATAGAGATTTATTTTCATAAATTTGATTTTTTTCTCTAACTTATGATTCAAAAGCTACTGATTTTTTAGTAAAAATAAATATATTCAAAACAGTTTATTCATAATTGAAAGACATTTTTTCATAATGTTTTTCCAAATTCTTAACTTATTTGAACAAAAACCAGATTTATGAAAATAGTAAATTATCCAATTAAAACAATTTTCTTTGTACCTGGCGTTCAAATCGAAGCGTGCTCATTTCAGAACCGATAAGCCATAGATTAGCTGAAGTATCGGAGAAATTAAGAGTAGAAAAGTTTTTTAGATAAATTTTCATGAGTAAATACAAATTATAAATTGTAAATTATTTTTCTTTTCAGATATTATCGACAACGTGATTATTATCTAGAAAAAAATAAAGCAAGGGATAGATTATCAAAAACAAACAAGTAATTTCGTTCACTTTATCTTATGTTAAATTCTTTTCAAATATTTCACAAGCATATAAAAATAAAAAAATAAATGGTTTAGCACAGCAAAATAATACAAAATAAGTTGTACATGTACTTAGCGTTTAATTGTTCATTGAATTAATTATTTTCATGTTCTCGAGCAGCATTAGAAGTAATTTTTGAGTAGGCCAATCATTGATATTCATATAAACGATCGCCAACAATGCCAGGATGTGGGTGATTAAACAGAATAAAGACATCCAGATCGATACCCACAACGACCAACACCCACACCCACCCGTCTGATAAAAAGGTACACATTGAGACTAGCTAGAGCTCTATTTCGCTTATTATGAGTTATAATCATCTTTATTTGATGAATATTACATAAAATTATTCATATAAATGAAAAATATATACAAGACCTATATAGTGACTTTTTTAATTAATTATACTAAATTTTCTTCTAATATTATTGTCGACAGAGGAGGAAGAGCAACTGTGAATACCATATCTTGTCCATTGTTACGTTTAATTTCAATCCATTGATTTTGAAACGTACCTGATCCACCATATTTTAGATCATCTGTATTGAATATCTCTACTACATCTCGAATACGTCCAACATTAGGATCCGATCCTGGTAGTGGAATATCATAGCATGTGTAACCACGATTCGAAAAGTTATGGATAACAGCAACTCGACGATTATCAAAAATACCTCGATGATATGCAATCACTAGATTTTCACCATATTCATAGATTAATGAATAGCCTTCTTCTCCATATTCCCAAAACTGTGGATAACGAATGTAAAGATGATTGAGATCACGAATACATTCTTGAATTTTACCATGTAATGATGTTGAATTCGATAATGACCAATCCATACTTGACTTACCTCGAAAACATCGTTGAAACCAAGACATTGGTTGAACAACTTCATCGCCCATATGTATCATATGACCACGACTTGGCATACATATTTGCCATGCAAATAAATTTCTTAGATCAGCAAATTTATCCATATCATTTCGAGCATGTGAAACACAATTCAACAGAATATTTTTACTACTAAATGGACCATCATTTGTATCATCATGACTCAATGTACAAATCATTTTATCATCGCTCCATCGTGCACCATTTAAAACATCTAATATTTTCTGTTTCCAATGTTGTGATCGTTCAACATATGGTGTTCGAAGAAAATTTCGTGCATCATTACTCCAACCAATATTCCATTTCAAATCAAAATTCATCGTTCTACTAAGATTAGGATAACCTTCTGTTTCTTCTGCAATACATAGAACACCCGGGTAATATGTATGAATAGTATGATTGAGTTGACGTAAAAATGAAATAGCACTTTGAATATCCGTATGATTTCGTCGAATCATTTGACTAACAGCATCAAAACGAATTCCATCAAAGTGAAATCGATCAAGATAGTAAAGAGCACTAGCAAATAGAAGTCGACGTGTTTCTTCTTTATCAAAATCAAAATATAGTGTTCCCCATTGTGATGGAGTACCAGCATATAAATTTGTACCATCATATTCATGTAAAGAGATAGAATATTGATGAAAAAAGTGATAATGTTTAAAATGTGTCGGAATCCAATCAAGAATAACACCAATACCACTTTGATGTAGATGATCAATTAAATACTTTAAATCATCACATGTACCGTTAAAACGAGAAGGAGCAAAATAATTCGCTACTTGATAGCCATATTCCCATCTGTCGGTGTGTTCTAATATACCATACATTTCTACATGAGTAAAACCCATTTGATTACAATAAGCCACTAATTCACTTGCTATTTGACGAAAGTTCAATGGCCAATAGACACTACTTTTCCATGATTTTAGTTGAATTTCATAGATAGACAATGGTGATTTCAAAGGATTAGTTTGAGCACGTTGTCTCATCCAATTTTGATCACTCCATGTATAAACTCTTTCATCATGAACAACTGATTGCACACGTCGAGTTATCAAATTAGAGACAATAGAAAAACTTACTGGATCTGTTCGTAACATATATCTTCCATGATAATCATTAATTAAGTAGAGATAAGTTCGACCAGGTAGAGCTTTATCTGTTACAATATCCCATAAACCCTCATGATTTTTGTTCATTTGTAATCGATATTGTTGTATACCATAGGCAGTTAATATAAGCCAAACATTTCTTGCATTAGGTGCATATAAACAAAAACTAGTCGTTTGACTTTCATGATGATAATGTGCACCACGAGTTTCGTAAAGTTTTGGATGCGACATATGAAAAGTTTGTAGAAGACTTGTTTGTTTTCCAATGAATTCGTAAACGTATGTATCATTTAAGATCTTACATAAATAGGCAAAGAAAAAATGATGTCATAGGAAAAAAACAACATGTGAGTAAAGAGTATCGCTTTGTTGTTTCATGATATGACTAATGTACTTACTCATTAGTCATTCAACTAGTGGCGGCGCCATAGGTGGGCGGGGGTGGGCTGAGCCCACCCAAAAAATTTTTGAGCCCACCCAAAAAATTTTTGAGCCCACCCAAAATTTTTTTGAGAACACTAAGAAGCGCTTTTAACGCACAAACCTAATAATCTTTTATTCGAGAGATGTTACAACATATCATTATTAAGAAGGCTTTTTCCTATTTTTTTATTGGCTAATTATTGAAAACGAAGTGAAAAAAGATTCAGCGTAAAACATTCTCTAGTAATACCATGCAGCCTGAACAACATAAAACGATCGAATTTTTCTTTCGTTCGTTTAGAAAAAGTACCCCAACCAACAAGAAATAGAACTCGATATTATTAATTCATCATCTCATTTACAAAATCTTTCTTCTTCATCTCCCGACATTCAAGGTATATCGGATATTAGCTACACAGGGTGTGGGTGTGGGTTTAGATAAAGAGATACAGTGTACTCACACCCACACCGACACCCATTCACACCCCACACCCACACCCTTACAAAACCTGTGTTCATGTCCAAAACAATGAATAATGTTATTCAGTTTTTGAACGAATTAATTCTATTCTCAGCTGCATTTCCACAAACATTACGAATGATCCAAAGTGCAATTACAATGCCTATTTCACAAGTCACTTGCGAAAGGTCATCCTCGGAGATGAAAATAATCAAGAACTATCTTCGGAATTCAATGTCTGATAAACGCTTAAGGGGGCCCCTCTCAGAAAATTCAATTTTTCGAAGACTAGTCGACATTGAACTTTTATCATAGGAAGATGCATCGAAGTCTCCTCTTTCAGAATATCTATGGTTTATCGAAAAATGAATTGATTTAGACGAACTTGTTATCTAAAACTGGGCTCCTACTGTCATATTTTACGAAAAATTTTCATAGAATTTTTCCAAGCTTTTTAGCCTTTTTGGGCTGGTTTCTCTTTACATCAGCATTCCCTAAAGCGTTTTTCTATACTAATCACTAAGAGACTATGAATATTTAATATTATAATCACAAATTTATCACCTGTCTTTAGACATTGATATATAAATCAGATGATTTTCAGAAAAACCGATTTCTAATACTTATTCTTCATTTTTCTCAAAATCAATTTTTTAGAGCATGCCACTTATGCGGGCAAGGATTTTTCAATAACGACTCAATAGATAGGGGATAATTTTTTTTGTTGAATAGAGGACAGTAAAGGCTAGGTCGTAATAGAGTCCAATTTCTGAATTTCTCTTTTGGTGAAATAAAAAACTTAGATATTTCATTTTTGTTAGCAATGTTGTTGTACACGATTTCATGAATTTTGCGAAAAAGGCTTTTTGAAAATCAAACAAAGGGAAACTCAAAAATCGGGCTCTAGTACGACCTAGCCCTAAGGGCACTCTACAACCTGAAAACTACCCGGACTTGTTAGTTCGTATCCTTATTACGAAATCCTTGCCCGCGTAAAGGATAATGAATTGACTAGAACTTGTGCATTTCTTTGAGATTAAGGGAAGATATTTTAACCATAAGCTATTATAGTCGAGACTAGCATTCTGTGAAATTTTGGTTGAAGTCGCATGAAAAATAGCAAAGTTCGTTTCTGAGGGGGAACCCCTTAAGTGATTTGACTGTCTTGCCTGTTGAACGTGATATTTCTATAGATTATGAACGGATAATAGATAAATTTGCACGAAATCATAAGAATAGCAGTATTATTGTATTAAATTATCTTATCGCATATTTTTAAAATAAATATTCAAGCTCTCTATAAGTTGGTAAGAAAGGATACATTTATTATGGTACAAGAACCATTTCTAATAAGTCAAAAACTTCGATAAAGGTCTCATTACATTTTTTACTCTTTTAAAACTGAGTAGGTGGAGCCCACCCTGAGAAAAAAATCAGAGAGTCTGAGCCCACCCAAGTCTAAGTTCCTGGCGCCGCCGCTACATTCAACATTACCTGTCATGTTTTCATTTTGTATTGACTCTTATTTGAAGGTGAGGATTATGTATCTTACACAATAGTAACTCAACGGTTAAAATGTTTTAAACAAGATTATCAGACAAAAATTTTTATCGTTTGTAGAACTTATTATTCTCGAAATAGTTTCACCATACTTTTAGTTGATTTTATGAATTTTTGTGAATATCCTGTATCTTTAGCAAGAACAACGTTCTGAAATACATCTAAGAGTGATTTTGAATTTTCAATGTTATAAGTTTCGATAAGTCATTGATTTGGCATACATACAGACCAAACAAAAATGATGATCGATTTGTTTTACTTTATTGTTTTCAATGAATACAATGATACTTCTTTTGAAAATTAAACTAAATAGCTCATCTTTAAGATTGCTGTTGAGAGAAGAAAACACGTTCAAAGTGTGCTCAGTAAGATGAAGTAAGACGTCTCTGGACTATGAATAAAATCCATTCTAAATCAAACAATTAAACAAAGTTGTCAGTTAGAATCAATTATCCTGTATTTATTGCAACTATATTAGCTGTTTTATGTCATCAATTCAATTGTGCTTTCAAAGGATTGATGTTGCCATGAAAATACAAATAAATATATGATAACCTAGAATGTTAAACAATTATTCGATTCTGTTTGACCAAAACAACTTTACAAGTACATGAACTTGACAAATATAAAAAGATTCGATGACAAATTTTGGCTTAATAGCATAGTTTGATGAAATTGCTTTTAATCAGAATGGTCTTCAATAATTGTAAAAATTGTTTGATTTTCAAAAATAAACATCATTGTGATCATTTTTTTCCAAGAAAATATTTTAAAAATCAACACTAGATTGGTTGGTTTACCGATCCGGTTCGTTCGGCATGCACAATACTCGCAATAGCAAAAACAACAATGACGTTTATTATTCATTCAAATGTACAGAATGTTCTTGTTTTTTATTTATAATCGGAGGTGATGATTCTACGATTTCGTTACACTATTTTGAGAGAAAACAAAAAAAAAACACTGCGCACATACGAACATATCATGGTATGGTAAGTATGCTTTTGTTCCTTTTTTTTCAAAAGTACATTCTTAAATGAACATTTAAATAAACAACAGTAACCTACTTTGTTCACTTTTACAAAGATGGAATACACTAACAGTAGTACTTTACACTTTTGGTTACTACCTATCGAACGATTCATCTGATTAGAGTCCTTTTTCTACTTATTATTATCTATTTAAGTCTTTATTTAATCTCGCGACAAGTAACACAAAGTGTAGTACGACCTGACAAGTTTTGTGCTACATGTAAACCGTCTGTTACTTCTACAATTTACTCTATATTCCATCGATGAATGGTTTCTTTTGTTATGTACCCAAGACATCTTCGAGCAATCTTCGACGTGTTCTTCACACTGATCTCATTTCACATTTGAATAAG
Source organism: Rotaria sp. Silwood1 (assembly GCA_905250075.1). Lineage (NCBI taxonomy): Eukaryota > Metazoa > Rotifera > Eurotatoria > Philodinida > Philodinidae > Rotaria > Rotaria sp. Silwood1. Next base: position 69,612 of record CAJNOP010000702.1, on the reverse strand, counting down.
TCGCGTTCACAATCGACTTCTAATCGAGATCAAGTATGGAGAATACTCGAACGGGATTTTAAAAAGTTCTATTTACACAACAAAACGGAATTTCGATCGATCATTACCAATCGAACATTGAATATGTTTAAACTTTTACTCGTCCGTCATCTGTTCTGACGTATTTATTCAGCTTTCAATGATAAGTTCGCACATGATCATTTAAATGATGCATTTTTTGATTGGAAACCTTCAGAAGAAGGAATTTTACTACAAATGTATCCAAATGAAACAATTTTATGGTTGAGACGACGCAATGTACGGCTAGATTTTCGAACATTTCTTCGTTTTCTTGTTGATTCCATTCGACGACAACGATCAATGAATTGTCATTGAGATCAAATTGTTACACGATACGGTCTCTGTCATATCTATTTTGACTGGATGAGTAACGTAGATAATCTCAAGAACAATGGACCAATATTATTGAAAAAACTTAAAGGTGTGAGCGACCAAGACTTAGAATTTCCATCATGGCATCTTGACGAATCACAATACAAAAGAACGGATTTTAGTGATGAACAAATTGTGTAACTGTTTTGTGAGACACTCAACAATAAAAGTGATTTTCGTGTACTAATCGATTATTATGAGCCTGATTTTCAAGCATTCAAGTATCAAATACCTTATTATTGAACAACGAAAAGCAAAGCGAAATGTGCAACAGTACTACGAATTGAATTTTGAATTGATAGAAAAAACTGTTTAGCACAGCTCGTTTGTAGCTGAAATGTGGAACTCACATTTGTTTAGTTTTTATTATATTAATAAAAACAAACCTATATCAATTGACACATTTCTAATAAGCAATAGCCATTTCCAAAGACGATCAATCATCAAAGATCTGAAATGAACCAAAAACTGTTGGTCTCGTCTGTATCTAGTTTGAAATATGTGCAGATTGATCTAAATAGAACATTTGACAACTACTGTTTCACCTCATGTCCATTTTTCTTCAGCTATAAGTATAACAGAATAATGTTATGTTGATTTTGTTCGATAAAAACAGATCACATCAAGTCATATTGATTAACGTTTTCCAACTTCAAGGTTTCTACAGATAGAGCGTTACAACTTTATCAAGAATCTCTAATTTTCACCTGAAAAAAATACGAAAAACTTTGAAGGTTTCTGTTTCTTCCAGAAAACGACTAGTTTGAATATTTGAAAAATTATTTGGCCCAAAGTATAAATGTTGAAAACACAATTGAGGATGAAAGTGGAAGTATAAAAGTAACGGAGAGACTGATTGCGACTTCCACTATCACATTCTCTTATTCTCGACATTTGTATAACTTTAGTCGTCACCGTTTTGATTTTCGATAAAAGTTCTCCAAGACCTTAGTACATAATTTTAGGCGTTGACACTTAACTATTTATAGACCAACAAGTACGAAATCACATTTTTACAGCAGCATTAGATTTACCTACCTATCTCACAAATGTCAATATGTACATTTGGATAACATAATGTATCGGAATTCTATGTTAAATGGAACCTCCATATATGCTTCATTAACTAAGAAATGAACGAAAGAAAAGCAGCCTTGCACGCACGCGCGAAGAACATAAAACAGCTTATGACAACATTTACTCTATAAAGGTTATGTTTGCATAAGTATGCAAAGGAAAGAAAAAAACGACAGTCGTTGATGCACGTGTGTCTTAGCTACATGAAAAGAAAAAGAAAAACCTCCAATTAGGTTTCTTATTTTACATGTGTATGCATATTTCAACAAGAAAGAAAAAAATATGTTTATGTTGGTATGTAGACATGTGCATGTATGTACAGCCAGGGACAAAAGTTTAAGTGAAATTAGTTTTTTCGTATTTGTTTTTTTCATATTATGAGGTAGAAATATGATTCAAATGGTAATATAGGTTGTATCAGAGGCCAACTATAGAATGAGACTCTATGTGTCAATATCAATTTTTCATAATAAAAAGAATTTTTTCTATGTAAAAAAACGAATTTACATGCCATTCAGTATTTTGTATTTTTTAACGAAGAGATTTGTTCTAAAATGGAAAAAAAAGTATCTGGATCGATATAACATTTCACGCCCTATTAGTTAATAAAAAAAGATTTTTTTCTGGAGTCGATCTTCATCTCCAAAATTTGGCTTTTAGTGAGAATAGCCCGCAAAATGAAAAAAAGTGTAAATACTCTTACAAGCCTCTTCGTATCACAATATTTTATACACCATTAGAAAGATCATTCAAGACTGAACAAAACATCCTATTTAAATTTATGAAAATAATAATTTTAAAAAAGATAAATTTTGTTTTTGTTTTAAAAAATTTTTATAGTAATCATATTTCAAAATTAAAAGCACAATGCTTCATATTTCACAACGTAAAGCCGCATTAGTTGCAGGATGGTCAATTTTAATTATGGCAATTCTTGCAGGGTTTGCCTATGGTTTTGTTCTTCAAGGTCTAATTGTACCTGATAATACAACGTTAACAGCGAATAATATTAAATCTTCTATGATGCTATTCCGTCTTAGCATTTATAGTTTTTTGATTATCCTTATTTGTGATATATTGGCGGCTTGGGGACTTCATGTTTTTCTCAAACAAGTAAACGAAAATCTTTCCTTGCTAACGGCTTGGTTTCGACTTGTCTATTCAGCAATTTTGGGAACTGCCTTATTAAATTTCATTTTTATTGTATTATTATTGACTGGTGAAAATTACTTGTCTGTTTTCGAAATAAGTCAAGTAAATGCCTTGATAACTTTTTTTTTTTAAATGCATTTCATAATATTTGGTCAATTGGATTAATTGTTTTTGGATGTCATCTTTACATGCTTGGTTATTTAGTTCTCAAGTCTGGTTATATTCCAAAAATATTTGGTGTTTTATTAATCATTGCTTCTTTGTGTTACTTAGTCAACCATTCTGCTAATTTACTATTACTTAACTACGAAAAATATAAAGCAACAATTGAATTATTTATTAGCTTACCTATGATAATTGGCGAATTGGGATTTGGTTTATGGCTTTTATTCAAAGGTGGTATATTATCTGAGAATGGCAGTGATTCACACAGAAAAAAAAACTGATCTGTAAATTTCATAAATACAAATCAATCTGCTAATCTAAACACTTGTTCTTTATCAATTGATTTTGCTTGAAATAAATAAATAACTATATACGTGCTTAAGTAGATTAGTAAGTAAATTAGTGTCAAACTTAAAACTTGAATTCAATTATTCAGATTCAGTATTACAATACTTAATATATATGTGTCATGATATTCTTAATGAGCAGCATTTTGTGAATGCATGAATAATTGAATATTAAAAGTAATTTTAATACATGAATAAACGTATTTCATTGAGCTAGTCAAAAATTCGTTTAATTTCACTTTCGAGATTTTAAAATGATTCATAAAGATATTTTAAGAATATTTTGAAAAACCGTTGCAATAAATTTCAAGTTTTTTCAATAACCACCCTTTTCATGGCTTCAAGAGTCAAGCAATATAAGTCTGAAAATTTCTCTATTCTAATTATGATCTCTGAATAGTTATCAACACTACCCATATCATCATTTCTTTCATAAATATGTCGCAGTTGAGATTAAAGAACTAGACTGCTTTCACTACGACGTATTTGCGTCCGCATCTACGACACAGTGCCGACTAAAGTATTCACTGTGCTTACAGTTACTGAAAAAATAGGATGTGGGTGTGAGTATCAGAAGAACTACTTCCACATCCATACTCTCATATATTTCGTCAAACATAGAAACAAATATTGAGGTATTTGAAACTCTTTTATGTTCGTTTCTGCCTCATCTTCGTTCTATAGAGAACGCTAATAGTCGTCGTTATACTGACTATTGATTATATTCATCATTTTAGACCAGATTTAGTTTGAACTTCCTCGGGAAAAGAATTTTTCTACATCGATATGGCGTCAAATTCTAGACATTTTCTCAATTCAACACTGAAAGATTTTCATAAGCCTTACTATTTAATACTGATAAATCCCATTATTGACGCGCTTTAATTTCATATAAAACTTATTGTTGAAACTATTTGAAACTACAGCGTTACTTCCTGTACAATGTCTATCATCTATATATACATTAAGTAGAATGAGTTACATTCCATTATTCCTAGTTTCCTTCCCATTGGATGTGAGTGTGCGACTAGCTCTTGTCCTCTTCGACAACTATCCCCATACCTGCAAAGGTTAGATACACGACAATATGGTAAACTAATAAATGTCAAATAAAAGAAAAACTAATAATATAGTTCCAGAGTGTATATAAATATACAAGAGAAGGAGAAATTAATAAGGTAGTTCCAAAAATCACACAGAATGATACAGAAGCATAAAGAATATGAATGATTAATAAACAGAAAAGAGAATTTCGCAGTCGTTTCACTTGAAGGTAAGTAAAGAAGATGGATTGTTACAATATGAT
>CAJNOP010000702.1:29128-65033 GCA_905250075.1 Rotaria sp. Silwood1 | reverse complement strand
ATTATTACCCTTTAATCTAAATTAACAAATTATTTAGACTCTACGACGGCTATTCCAATTTCTACGACAAAGACCAACAATCTAATTACCTTAAGCGCTACTCTTAACTCATCAGCATCAATCAAACCAAGCTCAGTAACACTAATATGTAAGTTGATTGATTGATATACATGCTTTAGTAAACGATGGCATACATCAAACAATAGTTATCTACAATCTATTCAAAATCGGTGAAAATGAATATTTCATGTTACTCTTGATAATTCGAAATGAGCCGTAACTTCTGCATCCAAACTATCTTCATAGTCTATACTGTGCTTTTTACCGATCTTGCATAAGTCTATCGAATGCATTGAACATACTAATAACGTACTTTGTCTCATAAGCACGAATAATCGTCAGTTTCTCGCTCTAGTCTGTTGTTATTTTACGTAATTCTCCTTAATAGCTCTTGATAATTGAAATATACTCAAATAAAAATAGTGCAACAGAAACTGAAGAAAACTATCTACAGGAAATAAATATCTTTTGAAAGTTTCAACCTTGCATAAAATGATAGAATAAAAAGTATTGTTCTTTGAGTTGTGTGATATTCTGTCACCTTCAACTATTCGGTCATTGTGCACTAAAATTCCACAGCACCGTTTGCACTTCTGACCCATCAGCAATCTAGACATGACTATGAATCGAATATCTTTCTCAACAGATTCTTTTCTATTGTCAAACTAAATGTACTGTGAAGAATAAAGAGCTAATCATAGAGTGCGAATCGATCGACAATTATGAAACATTTGGTCATATACCTCTATATAAAAAATAATAGCGAATAGACTATCACAATTGGTATTCATTATATGTACTTTATATACTATGCACACTATGTTTTAGTTATTTGTATGCTGATCATGTCAATACTACGAATGCTTCCAAAACGTCTATTCTAATCGAACGACAACGAAATTGATCGACATTTCTAATTTGATCAAACAACCAATTCATCATGTTTTCTAGTAACAACACACCTACTTCTCACATTTCAACGATACAATTAGTCTTAATTCTTCTTTTTTTTCTATTGAATATTGATTGCTTTTTGATTAAAAGTAATCAACATTATCATTTCTTTTGTACTATTTCTATTATACTTAGACTTTCTCCTATGATAGCAGAATCACTTTTGCTCACGCTTATTTTACATGAATAATGTATTGAATGGTATATTTTTGTTTTAATAAATAAGTTTTAAGACATTGGTTTTCCTTCATGTTGAGCCTTCCACTTTCGTCTTCTTCTTTTGTTGTATTATCCTAATGAACCATCAACATGATAAGGTTCTTCCAAAAGTAACATTCTCATCTTATTGTTAATGACAAACGTGATCATGATTGTCTATGTAATAGAAGCTTCTGTGTCTTCAAAGCTTGTAAGTTACATGGACAATTGAGCTCAAAGCAGAAGAGCTCCTTGTTGGTATTCAAGCTTTTTATATATAATTCTGACGAAAATAAACAAGATAGTATGTGTACGTTATTCATTATGATTCAATAATATACTAATTATATAAAGATAAATACAAATAATCAAACATACTCCTCAATCTTTGTGTCAGAAACTATTTTCAAAATAATGAAAAAAATTCTCAAGGTTTGAGTGGGGCGTGGATGTGGGTCTTAGTATTTTCAGTGGTATACCACACCCTCTGACACGCACACCCACATACCCACACCCTCATGTCCATTGAAATTAGGCGCCTGTCATCTAAAGGACTTCCGGGTAGTCCTTGAAAGCTCTGTCAGGAACTGTTGCGGTATCCGTAGCACACGACTGAGTCATCCAGGCTCATTGGCACATCTCTCGAGTAGGTGGGATATGCACGATGCGAGTCTGTACCGTGCATGCATGAGCTTTACGCTGGCCACGCCTTCAGCAGTGTTTCCTCGTCGTGTGCATGAATAGAATAAGAATTCCTTTATTCATTCAACGTGAACTCATTCGAAAGAAAGGAAAGAAAAAAAACATAATTGATCGTAATGAGTTCATTCGATTGAAAAGCGTTGAACACGATCATTTCCCCGATCGACGACATAAAGATTGCCTTGTCGATCGAAGGACATATCGATGGGATTCGCGAATTGATTTGTTCCTCGTCCCCAACCATTTCCACTCACAATAACAGTGCCTTGTTTCGCTCCTTCAGGCCAGCGCATTACTCGATTATTTCCCGAGTCTGCCACATAGAGGGTACCTAACGTATCGACGAACAGTCCATTAGGGTTCCACAATTGTGTCAGAGCATTCCCGTGACCTTGACTCCCAGCGACGACAATTCCTTCTGTTGCACCTTTATTCCATTTCATAACACGATGATTGTCACTGTCTGACACGTAGACAGACTGTTCTTGATCGACAAAGATGTAGGTAGGCCATTTGAATTGATTAACATCAGCACCCGGTCCATTGCCACCAGCCACGATAGTTCCATTCTTGTCTCCTATTTTATATCGTCTTACTTCGTATTTGTCGTCTTCAGAGATGTAGAGATATCTCTGATCATTCATGAACAATCGATAACAAGAGATGTTGTGGATGAGGATTATTCCAAATGTGTCACTAGGACGAGACCATCGTAGGACTCACCGATTCCCTCGATCACAGATAATGACACTATCAGTCTCTTTGTCAATCAACACATCGGTTGGCCAATACAATTGATCGAATCGATTTCCTTGGCCACAATTACCAGCTACGACTTGTCCTTTCGTATCACCCATCTTCCATTGGATGATACGATGATTGTCGGTGTCAGCGATAATAATCGTTCGATTATCATCAATAAACAGACCTTTCGGTAGGTTGAGTTCATCAAAGGCTCTGCCACTTCCACCGCCTCCAGCAACGGTCACTCCATTCTGTGCCCATCGAGCATCGACAGAAATATTGGGAAGTATACTACAATGAACGTGAAAAAGAAAAGAAATCATCACCGTCGTTGCCTACAAATAAGATATTTTTCTTCTTCGAAGTAAACTAGATAGAACTTTGGAGAATGTCCTTCCTCAATGTAGTCTTAACAATCAAAAGATTTTCTCTCATAGATATAAACTGGAAAATCTTTTCCTAGTTTCGTACGAAAAAAAACAACTTGGGAATAATTCTTATAAGAATATTCTGAGATTTCTGAAAAGAGCCTTTTTTCGGGAAGAAGCAGTTCTGTAATACTGAGAAGAATCATGCTAATCATAGCAAAACTTAAATCGTTGCAGAATTTATTTGATGAAGCGAGGATAATGAAGTTAGTCAGATTGCTAAAATGAAAGAAAAATTGAGAAGATTCTATCTGAACCTTGGTCTTTGGATGTTCAGAGAACGTACTGATCACATGATTTTTATGTTCTTGCTAAATTATGGAAAGCTCTTCTCACGGAGATCTCTGAGAAGACTCTAGCAACGTATACTAATGACAAGGAATATCTTGAAGTTCTTGAGAATGGAATGAAAAAGTCATTGATGAAGTTAGTACTATTGAAAATCTTGAGAAATCTAACGCTAATAGTATGCTATCTATTGATTAGAAAACATGAAGATGTGAAGATTATATTTTTAGTTTCCAAGGCAAAATTTTATCAATGAGTATCAAAAACGAGAGTAGTGAACTAAAGTCCTTGAAGGATTTCCATTCAAGTCAAAATATAAAGAACGTTGTCAAATACCAAAACTGAAAAAAGTTCTAAGAAGATTCTATTAGTGTGTGGTTAGAGAGAACTTGAAGAGTGAGAATTCTACAGTTCTCGGAAGACGAATACGTATCCTGATCAGCACGTATTTGAGGTTACTTTTAACATAGTTGGACGAAACTCTTCATCACGTGATGTTCTCGATGAATAATGCAAATCTACTGAAGGAACTCATTATTACTCACTTACTGGATGGACGTGACGTTTTCCTTTCAGATTTTTTTGTTCAACGTATGCGTAACTTTTCGAAGAAGAATCCAGATAGGATAATAGCAAGATCAAAAGTAGGTTTGTATGGATCTAAACCTAAGGAAATTTCAAAGTATTCAACGCAAATAGTTGAAAATAAATACTTTCTACGTCTAAGACACTAAATAATCCAATACCAAGTTTATCGAAGTTCGTCATAGTAAAACGTAGGGATCAGCAGATTTTAGTACCAAGGTGAGAAAGCGTTCTAAAAGTTATTATTAATTTATAAAGAAAATCAGCTTCGAACCAGCGTCTGAAGAAGATAAAAAAGCATTTCAATGACTAAACGGTGATAACCTCTTTGAAAATCGAAAATGCAAAAAAAAATCCAGAGAATATTCCATCAGGATCTTCCCTTAATGTTTATGTATCACTTGTTCTGAAAATATTTCTCTACGTTGAAAAATGGTTGTTATTATCATGAGGATTTCATCCATGAGAGATTCGAAACTATTCTGTGTTCATCGGGCATCGGTTGGAATATTAGGAGTCCGCTACAACGAACGAGAAAGAAAATAAGATATTCTTCTTCCTTGAAAAAACTTGATAAAATTTTCGAAACTGTTCTTCCCTAACATATTCTAAAGAAGTAAAAGGTTCTCTCCTACAGATATTAATTGGGAAACCTTGTCCCTAGTTTCCTATGCAACGAAAAGAACTTTGTAACGATTCTTACGACAATCGTTTGACATTTCTCGAAAGAGTTCTTTTCGAGAGGAACCATTTCTGAACTACTGAGAAAAGTAATGTTAATCTTATGCAAACTTCAATTGTTTCAAGATCTATATGATGAACTGTAGACTCTTTTTCAAGCAACCTAATAATGAAGTTAGTCGGATTGGTAAAATGAAAGAAAAACAGAAGATTCTATATGGATAGAGAACGTGTTGACCACATGTTGTTTTTGGTGTTGTTATGCAAATCTTCTGAAGGATAACTTAAACACTTTCATAGACGATGCAAGAGACAATTTTCGTAACGAATGTCTTTAGAGGAGTCTAGCAACATATACTAAAAACAAGAAATATCACGAAATTTTTGAAAATAGAGCAAAGAGGTTAATGCAGAAGTTCACATTGTTGAAGTTGCTGAGAAGTCTATCTCTAGCAATTACTGCGTCACAGCTAAATGATCAGTCTTCAATTTCACAAGTTTAGTCATTAGAAATATGACAGAAAATTATAAACGACTTTTCTTTCAATCTAGAGATCGATCGCAGTTGCTTGAAAAAGGCTGCCCAGTGAACCTAATATTCACAAGAATCAGTTGAATACACAATGAAAATTGTAAATAAAGAGAAGCATGACACAATAAATTTGATGTGCCATTATAAAAATCTAAATACATGACACATTCTATAGAATCGAATATTCAATTGTTCAATTTGTTTCGGTCTATGATTGTATATTGAAAAGTTCATTACATCTTCATGCATTGCTAGATATAACGGTAGAGAATTCTCTTTTTCAAATTAGTGGATATGATTCATGAAACGAGATGAAATCTTTTTTTTTTAAAGACTCTTTCCTACCGCTTCTACAAAAACATGAAGTATGTTTATTCTCTTACATGGTATTGGTGGACAAAGTTGTCGATTGAAACTCGGCACCGGATAGCAAACAGGAAGATTATGACATTGAGGATGATGAACACACCTATGGTTACGATCGTTACAAAGATTGCTTGAATGTTCGCATGTAACTAGTTCAGAACAATCGATGAATTCATCGGCACAAATGCCAATGTCATCAGCTCCTGCTATATGGTAACAAGCAATGCACTATTTGTAGAACATCGATCATATTGAGGTATCCCATTACAGAATTGAGATTTCACTCGAACTAGTAACATATGAATTAATAGTAGAATATGTAAAACGAAAACGAAACAATAATCAAACCTGTAAGGCTGAAAATGAAGAGTCTTCAACATTAGATGAATAAGAAAAAAATACGTTTTATGATTACCTGAATAGAACGAATACGAAACAATGGACTACTGTTGAAAACATCGTTTGCGTTGAAATGAGAAAGAATAGCCACGGCATCCATTTTTATATCTAATGAAGAGACAATATTTTTCGCATTAGTCGAAAGCGAAGAAGCGTATGACGTGATCCTTCGATAAACAAAAATTCGATATTAGTCCACTGCTTTCTTAAGCACTTAACTATCTCGGAAAAAGTAATCTTTATAGAAGAAAAAAAAAGCGCCATAAAAGCAATATGGGTTTGCTTTTGCAATATAAACGCTATATAGGCTCCTGACATCATTAGAAACACGAATACTATTATTGTCACTCATCACCATATTGTGCAATGACATTTTAGGACAATTTCAAGGACAAACTTTGTTTTTAATATTCGTATGTTTATTATGAATAGCTTAAAGAGATTCGTATTTTGATTGCACCTAAGTCAAAATATATAGTCAGTCACATTCATTTGTATTTTGAACTGTGTCGTCGTTGCACCAAAAGAGTTTATTTGTTTGACTGCGTATTCAAGTCTCATTTCTGACATAACCATGTCCAGTTTAGAAAAAACCTTCTATGAAGAACGTGGCGCGGCTAAGAGTACAATTAATATTAGGGTGCAGTGTGGGTGTGAGATGGATGTGGGTATGGCTGTTGGTATGAGTTGTGTGCGAATGTATGGTTGTAGGAGTGGGGAAGGGGTGTGGGCTGAGTGTACATGTATTTCTCTTCACCACCCACACCCAAATTGATTTAAAAAACATAAAACAACGATGGATTTTGTGGGTGTGCCTATGGTTTGACCCTTTTCTCTTTCAAAGAAAACACGCTAGCCTATATTAGAAACCTTGAGGGTGTGGGGTGTGGGTGTGGGTGGGTGTGGGTGTATAGTGGGTATGTGGGTGTGGATGTGTGGGGGTGTGGGTGTGTGTGTGGGGGGTGTGGGAGTGGGTGGGTGTAGGTGTGGGTGTGGGTATGGTTGTCGGTGTACTTCAAGAGTGTGTTCTCTTGACTCACACCCACACCCCACACCCACACCCACACTCCACACCTACACCCCACACCCATACCCAAACCCACATCCACATCCACACCATCCCAATCTCTACCAAATATCCTTGTTTTTTTTCCAAAATCTTCTTATGTCTCCAAGGGCGTGCGTCTGGATGTACACGTATATCTTCTCTTGACTCACACTTCATACAGAGAAAAAGTTATGGAAGCAAAAATTTTGTTTTACAGCATAAGCAATTCGAATTGAAAACAAAATATATTTTTTCTTTCACGTGGAAGATGTTTAGAAACAACGACGCGATTGATTTTGCAATCTGACACCAGTCCAGATGTTAATTAATTCATTCGATAATTTAGGTTTTTACAATTGTTGAACAAGCCGTGAGCATAAAAAAGAAGTAAGAAAATATTCTGAAGATTACTTGAACTGAAAAAAAAATATTGCATTAACATTTTTTGCCAGCGTTACTTTCCTTCGAAACTGATTCTTTATGTTTTCATTTGGTTCGATGAGTAGTGTCACATATCCAAGATTTTGGAGATGCCAACACATCTCCCGTGGGAGATGCCGCGTCTCCAGCGGGAGACGCGACACCCACACTCGAGAGATGTGGTCATTCACCACTGGAGATGTAAGATCTCCTTTATAGATGCGCATCCCCCACACCCACACCCGCATCTCTGGCGCGTGATGCGGCATCTCCCGCGGGAGACATGGTGGCATCTCCAAAATCTTGGATATGTGACACTGCTGGGTTCGATTGCCATCCATAATTTAAATGAAGAAACTTCAGATTACTTTCTAAACACATTTATTTGAAACTGTTTGTTTTTATGGTCTTCTTAATAATTCGTAGCTGCACTTCAACGTTTGTTACAGGAAAGCATCACTCACATGTCGTGACATGCAACTGTCAGAACAGAGAAAAATTGAAGAGACTAGGGTATGTGTAATCTCTTCATCAACACCCACATCCCAAGAGCTGATAAATGAATTGAATTAATATGATGTTTATTAGGTATAATGAAATGAATAGAATAATATGAAAAAGTTGATTTATATAAAGATGAGGTATTGACTTTTATTGGAAAATTTGAATGAATACAAAGATTTCGATGTCGTAAATTAAGACTAAAAAACATATCATAAAGATGATAAGCATCGAGATATTCAAACATTTCATAAATAATTTCATTTAAAAGACCTTCAAATTGAGTAACCAAATTTCTTAGATAGAATGAACGATAATAATGAAAAAATAAAATCATTTATGCATGAATTACTTGTCTATCTTAATTGTGATTATTATGAAGGGAGAAAAACGTTGTAACTTTTTCTTCTTCTCATCATCATTATAATCATCCATCCTAGGATTTCTTTGTCGTTTTCTTTTGCTCATACTGGAATCAATATAATAATTGTAAAATGATTACGAAAAATTTTGTTAATTTTTTGCTATTCAAAAAAAAAACTTCAACTTTACAGGATCGATTTTTAATAAAATTTTCCAAATAACCTTTTCAGTTCTTATAAGACCTCTCCATAGTAAAATTGAGGTAACTTTTCACCATCTCGACCAAATGTGCTAAAAATTTGGATGTAGAGGTTTTCGATGATGTTGAACAAAATGAAAATATTAAATCAAAAATTTAAATTTGTCAAGTGCTTCGATTCTTCGATGAGCTGATGAGTGCTCTCTTATAACAGCCATAGCATATCCTAATTATATGTAAAGATTGTAATGTGGATTTTCATTTTTTTCATTTATTTTGAGGATTTTCATATTGTATTAGATTTTTGAATTGTTTGCATTAGCATTTCTTCTCATATGTTATTGAATTACTATATTTTATTCTTCTTGTATTTATGTTTTGTTGGTGCTGTTTCAATATTAACATCTTATATATTTAGCATAATGTTTGAATGAAAAAAAAATGAATAATAGTTACATCCAACTACAATTCATTTCGTTAGCGAAAATCTAACTCTTCTCTCTAAGCAAAAAATAATCTAATTAACTGATATACTTGTTTATCACGCTTAGTGCATACATAGTCAATAACAGATCATTTCTTTCTTATTCATTTTTTATTATATATATTTGATACCTTAATATGACGAATAAATACGATGTAAAAGAGTATAAGCCATAGAAAAGAAAACTATTTATGATTATTGTATATTATAATAGCTATCAGTTGGAATAACGAAATACATGTAAATAGATTATATATTATAAAACGTTAATTTTTATATAAACAGAATAAATGTGAATATAATATCATGCACATAATAATGTCTCAATTCAATTGTACTAGTAACATGTAAGAATACAGATAGATTGTCTAATAATTTTCATAAAATGAAATTTTTTCTCTAGTTTTTAACAATTAAGAAATGAACCAGATTCCATATTTCAGTCAAACTAATATCATAATATTTATTTAACGATATATACTTCAGTTTACCCAGGTTCATTATTGTTGGGATATAAAATATATCTTAACCTAGAGAAAATATAATTGAATTAACTTAGATCTAGATGAACCTGTTTCTACCATTGACTTGTTCCTGTTTGCAAGCAAATTTATACTTGATTAAATCATAAGAACACAAATCTATGCAAAAGTGAGATAAACAAACTATTGTAATTAATAGATTAGGTTTCATTCAATACATTTTAAATAGTTGGGATAATGCAAAATTCACAGATCAATTAGAATGTTATGGTATGAATGAATCATTTTATACAGCACTAACAGCATCATCACCATCTATGTTTGTAATGACATTACAAGAGAAAGAATACACTATACCAAAATAATGATTTTAAACAAAAATCACTCATAATGTCATTGAACAAAACTTCATATTTTTCTTTTTCTTGATTATTCTCTGTTACAAAATTGCGATTATGACTAACAATTTCATAAATTTGATAAAGAATGTTTATAAAGAAATAGAAAAAGAAAAACTTCTGTAGTTGCTTTTCAAAATACGTATATAGTTTACATCCATATTATTTTAAATAAAATAAAATAAAATTCATATCTGATTCTACGGTGTTTATTAAAACTTCTGTGACAACTTATATTAGAGTCAACCATCGCGAGTTATGCTAAAGTTCTGAAGCAAAGCAGAGATACTCGGCCAACTAAACTATCCTCACTGTTTCACCTTGCTTTAGAGTCTTATCAGATAGTTTAAGACTTGAATATTTTTGATAGCTGGAACGCTAAGAGAACGTTCAATTATTTGCAAGATTTAGAAAATAAGAAAAATTGATGGTTGAAGCGGTGAGATTTTCTCCATTTTTAGTTTCTTTGAATCTTGATCTCTCTTTGAAGTCGGTTCGTTGAAGCTATGGAGACATAGTTCGGTTTCGCGCATTGAAAATGCTCGTTTATGTAGTGAGTGTAATATTACTTAGATAACGAATTCTATTGAGAAAACTAATCATATTGCTTTCAGAAGGTTAATTCAGGAATACTCAGTTTTCCTGAGTATTAACATATTTTTAAATTATTTATTGTAGCAGTTTCTTCTTAGTTTTGTAAGGTTTTAGTTGCGTATGTCGTCTATGTACGAGTTCCTGGATGAGATCGATGTTATTTCTTATGTTCACGATCAGTTCTATTGTTATCATAAATATTGATTCCATAGTTTATGCATAGCTAATTTACAATAGGCGAAATATTTTTCGTATGCTTAATCTAATATCAAGGAATATCTGTGGATATTAGTTTATTTCTTTTTGTATATTCGACTAGCAGTTTTGAAGGCTCGAGCATGTTGTATAGATGTAAGCTGCTCTAATAATCGGCAGCATACTGAAACAAACACGTGTTGAACATCTGCATAAACTACTATAATCAATCAACAACTGTATCAAAAGATAACACAATATTAAGTTTATGATTTATCAAATTTACTTTTTATTATTTTTTTTCTCCTATTCTTTATTAATGTTAGCCAATACTTACGATCTTGTTGTTTTGCTTATGATTGAAAGACGTAGTGTAAAGCCCTGCCTATGGAATAAAAAACATGGCAAAAAATGGTGTCGATTTCATCATTGTAATGAAAAATTTATTAGAAAGAAATGATGCTGAAAATCAGTACACAATGGCGATTCCTATAGATGCAGCTGTAGGAAACAGTCGAGCTTGTCACAAGCTCAGTTGAATACTGTTCGAGGGACTGTGCGATGAACTTCGAGAGTACTTACCTCACCATAACTATGTCATTTAGTGAAATATAATATATACAAAAAAATAGGAATATTGAGTGAAACAAAGTAGCGGACGATATCGTTTCTATCCACACTCACCCATCCGCGATGATAATGTAAATGCAATTATTTATATGAAAATATGAGCATTACGAATAAAATCAACAGACTTTTGATATTAATACAAAAAAATTTGTTTTTAAAACAATTGTTTCTATAACATTTTCATATAAAGAAGAATAATCTAATTGAAAAGAAATAAAATACTAATAATTGTTTTCCTTGTATTTAACTATTTCGTATTTGAATAAATCGATGTTAAAATAGATAAATCTAAATGAAAAAAACGCGATGATAAGTAAATGCAATTATTATGTTTTTTATTTTGAAGAAAGATCTTTCTCTTAATTTATGCACACTCTCTATATGATCGTTTTTTAATATACAAATAAAATATACATAAACCATTTTAGAACAATATTCGAATATGTTTTTTTCTTCTTTTCTTTCTTGACATGTTATTAAAAGGAAATCGCACTCAATAGTTTTTCTTTTTTTTGCTAAATAATATTAGAAGACCAAAAGAAAAGAAAGAAAGGAAAAAAAACATATTATATTCGTTTTCTTCATACATATCAGACAAAAAGAACGTTTTAAAAGATCGATTAACTGGAATTCATATAGAAAAGACAAAAACAAAACAGAATCATTTGTATATAAACAAACACACACAGATAAATTAATATAATTTGGTTCGTATTTTACTTTTATTATATTTTTCCTCATTTGTTTGTTAACAGTGGATACACATTTTGAAGAAAATATTGAAATATTGATTATGTAAGATCGTTTTAGAAAGTAAACAGAAGAAGTAAAAAACACTTTCTTCTTCAATCTTTATCTTTTTTCTACAACAATTTTGTTCAAAAATTATTTTTTAAGAGATAATATCTTTTGATTTTAATAACATGTTTTTGTAAATGTATAATATAACATTTTTGTTCTTCAAATAGAACTTGATTGAAAGTTTTGTTTTTTTCGTCTCTTTCTATCTTTAATAGAATATTTGTAGAAGTAAGAAGATTGTGATGCGCAGCCTGTCAAAAATTGTTAAATCGTCTGTCCTATTGATAAAGATGAAGACAAATTTCGTTCAGTAGAGAAAATCGATTGAAATACATATTTACGAAAGTAAAACAAAATGATATATTCTTTTTTAAGACAAAATATTTCCTAATTCAACCTTTAGAAATCTTTATTTTTTACAGTAAAATGAAAAAAATTAGTGTATCTGTCGCTCTCGCTCTATTATCTAGTGAATCTTTTCTTTAATTAGTAAGACATCAATTCCTATTATTTATTGTTCTGTTCATTTTTTATGATGTGCAATGTAGGTATCCTCCTGACCAAAAATCGTGTCACTTGATATTTTCAATATATCATTACTATAAATTAAAATTTTGAGAAAATTAATTATATATTCTGATAGTCTGTGAAATTCTCTACAACTCTATATATAGATGCTTTGGATTGCACCTATCCACTAGAAATAAATTCAAGTACAGTAAAGGTACCCTTATCGTCATATTCTCCGAAGATGCACTTTTTCTTCTGTTTCATCCGTTTTTTTTTTCTTATCTTTTTTTTGCATATAGAAACAAGTTAGTACAAAATTAAGTATGCAAGCTGAAAGTCTTTATCACGTTGTGCTTTGCCAGCCATTATTAGCTATTACTTGACTACAAATATTTGGTATATTATTTCTATAATCACGTATGACCTTTTGTGGAATCGTATTCCATGTTTGCTCAACTAAACGCTCTAAATGTTGTTGAGAGTTTGGGTAATTCCTTTGCATATACCGATTCATCCAAGACCAAAAACATTCTCAACAGCATTGAGATCCAGACCAACAGGCGGATAGTCATCCACAACACTACGTTATAAACTGATGTATCCAACTAAATTATATTCGCAAGAAAATAGAAAGAAAAGTCAAAAGTCAGAGAACGATCACGTATATAGCATTTGAAAAGAAAGAAAACAATCGTTACTCATTATTCTTACCTTTATGCTCTGTAGATAAAAACGATTACATATGCGTATGAAAATAAGCTGTCACATCTCCCTTGGACATCTCAAAATTTTCCTCTTCAGTGCTATTTTGATGCACTTTCAGATTGCATACTTAATTTTGTACTAACTTGTTTCTATATGCAAAAATAAGATAAGAAAAAAAAACGGATGAAACAGAAGAAAAAGTGCATCTTCGGAGAATCTGATGATGAGGGTACCTTTACTATACTTGAATTTATTTCTAGTGGATAGGTGCAATCCAAAGCATCTACATATAGAGTTGTAGAGAATTCCGCAGGCTATCAGAATATATAATTAATTTTGTCAAAATGTTAATTTATAGTAATGATATATTGAAAATATCAAGTGACACTATTTTTGATCAGGGGAATATATATATAAGAGTTTTTATTTAGACTAAATATACTATAGAGGCATAGAAGTTTGATGGACCGAATAAGAACTGCGTTCGACAGAACGTGAAAGGCAATAGAGAAATTTGAAGAGCAAGAATATAGTTTTTATCATCTTATCGTTAGAAATTGAATTATTAAATGACTAAAGTAAAAATAGAGAAGAACAATGCAATAAGTAATTTTCGAATGTGGGTGCATCATTTTATTTAATTTTTGGTCTATTTCCGTTTATTTACAAGATATTGAAAAATCAAAGTTTGTTGTCAATTACTTTTGCAAAGTTTTTGGCAGATAAAAAAATTATGTTGCTTGATGTATTAAATAACCATATGAAATATAATTGACGACGAAATGACATTGTATAGTCGTCAATAATTTTCACTGGTTTTCTCCTGTACAAACCACAGACAATGAAATATAAAAGCAAAGATAAAAAAAGTGTTAAACGTCAAGAATATAATATAATTCATATAGAATATTTTTGAAATTCTATCGATAATATGTTGTAAGTGATTGATACGATTCGAAGAAAAACATGATCGATTTCAACTTTGGTTAATAAATTTCTATCATATTCTATAATTTCCTAAAACACGTCATCTGTAATTATTGAAAATCTAAATCGTATATTGTGTTCCCGCTTATTGAATAGGTGATACGCCTTTTTGTTATAAACATTTGTTGAACGCAAAAAAAGAATACATTTTGAAAAACCTCCTATTTATGTGAAAGAAAGAATTTGAGAAATACTTTTTATATTTTGTTGTGTGATCTGTTGGAAAACAAAACTGTCCTTTTTTGTGTTACTTTCGCTGTTTCGTTTTTTTTCTTCATTGTTCTTCGAACATATAATTGAGAAATAAATACGATATTCACATTTTCTACCCACTCATACATAAAAGAATTCAATCTTTTTATGATTTACTATAAAAGTACGCTTATTTTTTTATGACCCCATTTGTATCAAACTAAGATTAAATATTTTCGGCATGAGTACTGATTGATACCTCTGCATCTATAATGAATTAAGAAATACATAGTATTTTGTGTAAGTAGCATTTTTAATTTTTACAGCGAATTAGCATCTTCATTTTCATCAGAATCTTAATTGACAGACAGTTACAAAAAAACTATTTTATTGATAAATTACTTTTCTCATCTTCGACATATAAATGGAACGCAATGAGAGTTTCGAACTTCACGATTGTTGTTTGAAATAATTGCATGAAAACAAAATCAAATCAACGTATGTATTGAAAATAAAAACAATAGATAAATATTACGATTCATTCAAAGTCTGTGAATTTGTAAATAACCGTAGAAGATTGATTAGCAACTAAACAAATATTATTAATGTCATTACCGTTTGTTATTGATAGAGCTGAGAGTAAATCAGTTGACAAGTTCATGATGAATAATTATATGTTGTTGTTTTAACAGTGAATCGCATTCCATTAATTTTCTCTCTATCTCTGTATCCTTTCTCATTCTGTACATATCGTAAATAGTCGTAATTAAAATTTAGTCCTATTTATAATTTGACTATTCATCATATAATCAAGACTAGTCACAACTCAAACAGGAGTTATATCTAAAGAATATCCAGTACGAATTAAAAATATAAATGTGATTTATAGTAATTGCAATTAGAATTATGGTTGGAACTAGGGTCAAAAGAGAGATACGCAAGTGCAAGTACAATTTGTCCTGTTATTCACTCATGTATTCACGTACCCATATACTGCGATAACATGTACTCTCACAACTATATGTATAGGGCTCCAGAGTCCAGAATTCAAGAATTCATTCCATGTACTGTGGTACAATCTACTATCAATTCGTTTTAAGCCTAATCAATTGTCTAAAAACCTTTTCAGTTTGGTAGCTAAATACTAGTAGTTCACGTTCTTACATAATTTTCTTCTTTGACTCAATTTCGAGTTTCTATGTTCTGTAGCTTTGTTAATCATGTTTTTACAACATGCGAGCTATCAAAAAGAAGCATTCCTGGGTGACTTTGCGGATCTATCGATCGACCGCAGTTTTGGTGTTGTCACCCGTAGAAATATTCTGAACAGCGTGACGTACCACAGATAACATCAATCATACACATAATAAATGTAAGTGACGTGAGACTTGCATCCGTTATCTTAATGCGGTAGAAAATCCAAAGCACGAAAACGTCTTCAGTATGAAACAGACCTTCTAACAAATACATTGGATGACGTAAATCAATTATGAAGTAATTCAAAAATAATGACTTTTAAACTAATTCAGTTTTCATCACATTTACCAATACTTTTGATACTATTTGCTAAGGTCTACTAGGGTCTATTAGGATCTTCTTGAGGATGAGAGTGAAAGTACATACACACGCAGTTTCTTCCCTGAGGATGAAGGTGAGGATGGAAACAGACACACATTCATAGCAAGACTGGAAAGACCCTAGAAAGCCTAAGTAGATCTTGCTAGACCTTACCAGACCATAGTCAACTCTGGTAAAATTGTGTTATAACTTTTATACAAATATGCAAGTAGAAGTACAATTTGTATTATCATTGCCTTATGTAGTGACATGTATAATGACAGTGTATGCCAGTACATGGAACGAATTCTTAAATTTTGCGTTCTGGAGGGGAGTGAGTGTGGGTGAGAGTGATTGAAATAATTCTTGAGTGCGGCTGTGCGGATGAATTTGATGTAGTGAAATCTTGAATTCTGAATTTTTGAGAGTCATATCCAGTTCAGAGTACAAAATGTACTCGTATTTGTGCAGCCCTCTGTGTTTAAGACAAAAACAGAAATCGAACAGTTAAGTGTGTAACACGCTCATAAACTGTCTTTTTTTATGTGCTAGGTAATTCAGCATTGTGCGCCAAGTTTTTTTCTTTTTGTTTGCTTTCTGTTAAGAAAATATCTTACAGTTCGACAAAGGAAGGCGGTCTATAAATAGTGTGCATTATTTAGTAAAATAATGACATCATTTTCCTCTATAGTTACTTTCTGTGAAGTCGATTTTAATGTGAAAGGGCCTTTTTTTTAAACAAATTAGTAAATATAAAAAATATCGTGAAAATTTTAAATAGGAAAACAAACCGATTTTGACTAAATTTCAGAAGCACTGTCGCAAAAAGGTAAGACATCTAATTCATTTTCGCCATCGTTTTTTTTTGGGTTCAAAAAAAAATTGCTTTTTGTGTAGAATAGCAACTGTAAATGATACATGGACAGTAGGTATCTTGTGCAAAAAAAAAAGTATGAGATTTGCGTTGTAATTACGTGAAATTTTTTGACTATCATTAATGAATGTCATGTAGGTACGTCGGAAAAAGAATCTGACAAAACGTTTTTTTGTAAAATTCAATCACATTATTCATGAGTACTTGTGTGTTATGTTGCCATGTTTTTAAAACACTTTTGTTCTTTTCAAATTCGAAAAATCACTTAAACTACATGCAGTTAGGTAACCAATTGTTTCTTTGGTCAGTGTAGAGTAGTGAAACATCTATAAATTGATCTTATATCGCTATGAGAACACGGCTTGATATGTCATAAAAGGAGATATAGAGTAACTGGGGGTAAATGTATAGAAAAATATACCGAAGTTTACTATTTTTTTCTATACATTTACCTCCAGTTACTCTATATTGTTTATAACTTGATTTTGGACTTATATTCAAAGAATAAAAGTAATTAAGGTAATAAATAATAAGACTGGTGAATAATAAAGTTACTACAATACTGATTTTTCTAAATTTTGGTAGTCATTTGCGTTTATGCATATAAAATATAAATTGAGGTAGATTTGGTAAAATTGTAAAAACATAGATGCATGATACAATTATCGGAGTAAATTTTAAATTTTTCGAAAAAAGACCGAATTAGAATTTAAAAAACTGATTTTTGTTGTCGGTTCGTGATTTTGGTTGTTGATTTGGTAATAATGACAAAGAATGTTTTGGTAATATTATTATTATATTGAAAACTTTATTTGCGTAAAATGTGTCTTGTACAAGGTTATAAGGATCATCTACAACCATAAGATTATGTGTCCTCAAGAAAGGAAAACCTGAAGACAAGTAGAGAAAAACTTCTATTGTGCCCACTTAAAAAATTGTTCATATTATAAACATATGAAAAATACTGATAAGTAATAATTCCCATTGACGAATAGACGAATATACGTATATATATGTCTCGATATTTTGTTAAAAAGAAGAAGCCTGCACCTTGTCGTGGTGGTATATCTTTTTTTAAAGATTTAAAAATAGATTGTACTAAACAAACACACGTTTTAAATAAATGAAAAAACGATCTAAACAGTTGCCAGCTACTAGTTGTATAAAAAAATGCGCGTATATTTCAATAGAATCACTTAACATTTTCATGTAAAATCTTGACGACAATACTAAGTATTAACATACGAAACGAATGCAATAAAGCAACCCAGATCAAACCTGCTCGGCTGTAAACGGTCGTTCACTGACCAAACATGGCGAATAACGGCGACTGTTTACGTTAGCCATTTACAGCAGCAGTAAACGATGCTTTACAGCATATTACGGCAACCGTACACAGTGTTCGTGAAAGTTCATCATAAAGCACTACCATAACAATACGATGGCTGTATACTTTGGTCAGAAAACAATGTAAGGCATCGTATACGTCAGCCCTTTGCGGTGGCCGTTTACAACAGGCGTACATGATTCTTTACAGCATACTACGGCAATTGTAAACATTGACCGTAAAAAGCAACTGTGTAAGACTTCTGTAACACTACGCCGACTATATACGTTCATCGCATAACATCGCGACACACTTTTTGTGTCTGCTGAAAACGGTCTGATACAAAAACACTATTTTTTTTATCGTATTTCATCGCAAAAAGATCGCTAATGTTAGGGAATTACTATTGTTCAATATAAATGGTATACTTTCATGATCAAGTGTACCAGTTGACAGTTAAAAGCACTTGCATTTCCATAAAGTCGAGCATGACTTTCCAGTTCTATTGTCTGATATGAGCAATACTTCTATCAAATCAAACATCTTTCCAACGGTCTCATCTGCTCGATTTTCGTTCGTACACCGCAAGTTCCTCGTACAAGACACCCATCTTACAAACAATATCACAAATAGCACACATAAAAAAATATATTCACACTGAGTACACAGGTAACAAACGCACAAAAGTTAGACTAAAACTGTCCACTATTAGAATAAAAATCGGTTTTCAGGTATTGATAATACCATCAAACAATCGCGATTTTTCATTCTTTTCTAGACTCTGCCTATCCTACATATACGGGTGCACCATGTGTTAGGGCTCATTTGAGTTGCAAAACGACTAGCAGTAACAAGTATGAAAAATCGAT
Organism: Rotaria sp. Silwood1; assembly: GCA_905250075.1. Lineage (NCBI taxonomy): Eukaryota > Metazoa > Rotifera > Eurotatoria > Philodinida > Philodinidae > Rotaria > Rotaria sp. Silwood1. Next base: position 45,960 of record CAJNOP010000702.1, on the reverse strand, counting down.
TTTTAAGCAATATTATTCAATAGAAAAATGATCTTTTTTAGTCTTTTTGAGATTCTGCCTACCAAATACATAGGGGTGCACCACGTGTTAGAGCTCATTTGAATTGCAAAACAACTAGCAGTAACAAGTATGAAAAATCGATTTTTAAGCAGCATTATTTGATCGAAAAATCATCTTTTTTAGTCTTTTGAGATTCAACCCACCCTATATATAGGGGTGTATCACATGTTCGCGCTCTTTCGAGTTGAAGAATAGGTAGAAGTAACACGTATGAAAAGTCGATTTTTAAGCAGTATTATTCATAAAAGAAACGATCTTTCCCATCTTTAAAAATCGCTTTTTGACTCAAATACTTCATTCCGAGGTATTTTTAAAACTTAAAAATCTACTTTCATACATAGGAACCTTTTTTGAATGATATCTGGTTTTCAAGGTGGTTTTGGGGATAATTACGATGTTCAGAAAAAAAAGATCTTTAATAATATTTATCTTTGAAGTACCTGATGTTAGGGTATCTTTCGTGCTTGAATTTATATTTTTGATAAAGAAAGTTCTTTTATAGAAGAATACCTTTTTCCGTAGGCGTTTTCGAGATTAAAGTACCGTGCTTGAATGAAAATATCTTTAACGATCTTTAAAGATCTGTATCGATATTTTTTTTGTACCTGGTTGGACTGGAGTTTCTGAGAGTATAAACGGAGGAGTGTAGAAGAGATCTTTAAAGACTTCTTGATGGCTATCATATGCCTTAGCTTTGTTTTGGTTTGCTGAAAGTGAGAACGGCCGTATACAGTCGTTTCTGGTTACCGTAATGCTCAGTCTGGGAACAATATTCTTAAAATTTTGTCGGATGGTATATTTATTATTTGCAAATATTAAAAGACATAGATGAGAAATGACTCGAATAATATTATAAATATGATAGAAATGATAAATCGAAAAAAAATGATGTCAGAATATAAAACTTTATTTAATATTTTAGATTTTTTTTTTTTGTTTAATTTATTTGAAATATTATGTAACTAATAAAGAAATGCAAATAACATCGACAAACGGTAATACATCTCGTTCAAATAATGATAATAAAATATTAAAATATATTTGTTCATATATAAAATATAAATTTGATAATCTATTTGCTCATGGTTTAATTTTTATTATTCCATTATTAACTATTATAAGTGTATTTATTATATTAATATTTAGTATAATTTATTATTATACTGAAGAAACAGATGATTATGAAGATGCATTATGGCAAACATTTACACGTATACTTGATCCATGTGCAGCAGCAGAAGATGAAGGTTTAAAAAATCGAATTATATCTGGAATTGTTATACTTTGTGGTCTTGTTATTGTTGCAGTATTAATTGGTACAATTGTAACTTTTATGGATGAAAAATTAAATGAATTAAGAAAAGGACGTACAACAGTTATTGAAAAGAATCATACAAGTAAAATTTATAAATTAAATTGATTAAATATTCAAACTTAAAAAATTTGTCTCTCTTTCTTCTTTTTTGTGTTTAGTAATTTTAGGATGGTCACCAAAAATATTTGATATTATTAATGAATTAATTATTGCAAATGAAAATCAACGTAATCCTTCAATTGTTATTTTGACATCAAAAGATAATAGTGAAGTTCAATATATGATTAAAGATAAAATAAATAATTCAAGAAATACAAGAATTATTTATAGAAATGGTAATCCAATGTCGGTATGTTAAAAATACAAAAAATTGTTTTGTTTTTGGCACATGCTCTTCTTTTTGTCTCTCCCTTTTACTAATAGTATGACAATGAAAAAATAATAATATTCCGACTGCAGTGTGCACTTCCATTTTTTCTTCCTTATTCGGTCATCTTGTAGACTATAAAAATTCATTTAAAGAATATTTTCCAAGTACTCTAATAATTAAAAAAATATTTTTTCCAAAAATTCTAATCGAAAACCAGAAAACATTGATTCGAATCTTTTTTTTTGGACAACGCTCATATAATTGTTTGCTGTGTCTCTTTCGTAATAATGAATACTGAAGAGAATTTTTTGTTCAATTTTCTATTTTATTGTCTATATCTAAATATCATAAATAAATCATTGCATTATATTTTATTAATTTTAGATCAATAGTTTAAATAAATTGAGTCTTAATCAAGCACGATCAATAATTATACTGGCACCGGAAATAAACAATCCTGATGTTAGAATGATAAAAACAATATTAGCAATTAGAAATAATCCACGACGAAATAACATTAATTTTCATATTGTAGCCGAAATAAAAGAACGAATTAATTTAGAAGCGGCAATGATTGCAGGTTTTTATTAGTTTTTATACATTGAAATATTTTTTTTTACATGTTTTACTCATCTTGTTCTTATATAAGTACTTCGCTCGAATACATAAGTTGTTGTCCAATGTCAAATGAATAATAAAACGAATAACTTAGCTTTGTTCGCAGAACTGTTTAATGGTAAAAAATAAAATTTTTGTTTTTTGTTTTAGGCGGAGATGAAGCATTATTTGTCTATGCCGATGAAATAATTGCACGTATTATAGCTCAATCATGTCGACAAAGTGGTTTAAGTATAATATTAACAACTTTATTATCATTTCAAAATGATGAAATTTATTTTAAACATGAAAGTGCACTTATTGGTAGAACATTTTATGATGCTGTATTTTCATATAATAAATGTTCAGTAATTGGATTGATGTTATCCGATGGAACAGTTAAAATATTTCCTCGATTAAATACAATAATAAATATTGATGATCAAATTATTGTTATTGCTGAAGATGATGATAAAATTATATTATCATCCGATTATTGGTTACGTATTAATAATGCATATTCAGGATCAACATCATCATCATTAATTAATCATAATACAGTTTTATTATCAAATCCTATGACTAAACGAGCAACAAAAAGAATTGAACAAAATCTTCTACTCGGATGGAATAATAAAGCTCCATTGATTGCTAAAGAATTGGATACTTATGTTGCTCGTGGTAGTGAACTACATATATTAACAAATTCTGATACAATAACACAATTTATAAATGAACAATTAGTTAATGAATTAACAGAACAAAAAATATTTGTACATTCTGGAAGTTTAACAAATAAGTTTGATTTAGAAAAATTAAATTTATTTTCTTATGATTATGTTATGTTATTAGCAAATGAAGAAAGTGAACAACAAAATTTAATTGAAGAAGCTGATGCTGAATGTTTAATTTGTTTATTATATTTACAAAATATTATTGATAAATCAAATAATGAAAAAACATTTAGTATAGTAGCAGAAATGTATGATATACGTAATTGTCAATTAGCAAATACAACATGTGCCGATGATTTTATTGTTAGTCCAAATTTAATATCAAAATATATTTCACAATTATCTGAAAATAAAAATATAAAAAAAGTTTATGATGTTTTATTAACAGCTGATGGTCCTGAGATTTATTTATGTTTAGCATCAATGTTCGTTCCACTAGAAACACCAATTAGTTATTATCAAATTTTACAAGAAACATTAAAATATCAATGTTTAGCAATTGGTTATAGATTAATGAAATATTTACATGATGAAACAAGATTTTTTGGAATTGTTTTAAATCCAGATAAAGAAGAACAAATTATATTTTCACAAAATGATAAAATTATTATTTTAGCTGAAAACTTTATGTCATCTGCTCCACATAGTACCCATATCTTAAATACCGAACAGCTTTTAGCGGTAAATTACAGTAATGGGACCCAGGCCTTGAAACAGGCCAATTTTTGATGGTCCGACCCGGCCCAACTTCCACTCTATTAGAGCCCGGCCCGGTCCGAATAACAATGGTACTATTATAAATATATTTCTTTTACAAAAAGTTTTTTATATGATGGAACTCAATGGTCACTGAAGTGTGTCGGGTGTGGGATGTGTGTGGGTGTGGGGTGTGGGGTGTGCCGGTGTGGGGTGTGGGTGTAGGTGTGTTGTGGATATTTGTGTTAATCTTCAGTCCATCCAAATCCACATCCACACTCTACACCGCTTCGAGTCAAACCCTTATTTTCTGGTCGATGTACGCTTGAATAGAGCACCAGTCAATAGAGAATTAGACTGTGTACATAATACAACCACTTGGAGAGCCAACAGCGGTTCATGAGAGCAGGTTTCCAAGAAAAACTCGAATCCACAGAATTTTCACTTTTTCAGTCAGCCCTGATAATGACCACATGAGACCGTTTCGATGAAAAAATTTTTCAAAAACGTTTGACATACACGTAAGAGGGCTTAGTTTTTGATGTTGATTGTGAATATCATATTCATTTTGTCCAACGTTTTACTTTCGCTAACTGAAATCTGCAAAAACTTCATGTAATTATTTCGATCCAAAACAATAACTATTAAGTACTTTCATTATTTTTGCATGAAGTGAAAAGAGTACTAATAGGTGAACCCATTCAAGTAGCTATAAAGATTGATATTTTGTCTATGTTCGATCAAAGGAAGCATCCGTACGGATAATTTTTGTCGGAACTTTATATCTGATCAGATATATGAAATTTGCCATGATTATAATTCCAGTATGCCAGAATAATATCAATGATAAAGTTAAATTTACGATTAGCATTTCTTTTAAAATTATATTCCGTATACAAAAATATCTGGTAGGTTGCTCACTTATCATCATCCACATTCTCTTTGTTGATAACGCAGCAAGCCGTTATCTGTACCTTTATTTTGTTAAAGGTTGACTCATTTTTTGCCTCTTTTCTTTATCTTTCATTCTTATCATTATTTATATAAACTGATGTTCTCTGCACGATAGATATGAATAAACACCTGAATTAGTCTACCTCGATAAAAATTTGTACATCCTATTAAATATTATTGTAAACATTTCTAAACATGTAGTATTCGTTGTTATTTCTTAAATTTTAGAAACTATTACTTTTAAAATATGTTTCTATCTTATTTAAGATTAAAAAGATCGAAATTCTTTAGTAAAAAAAATACTATTTCTAAATATTTATTAAAACGTTTAATGCCTTATACAGTAACACCGACACCATCTCTTACTCTTCCAGTTACAAATTCAATTTCACTCACAGCTTCTGATATTAATTCTTATCGTGAAAATGGTTATCATGTTGTACCTGATCTTCTTTCTCCTTCTCAACTTGAACAATGGCGAACAATTATATTTGGTGCAGTAAAAGATCGTGCAGAAAGAAAGTATAAATTGCCTACAGTGAATGAAGAAGATCATACCAATGTTGATTTTGATTATTATGATAATGTATTCACGCAACGTATTAATTTATGGCAAACACATAATTCTGTTAAAGAACTCTTACTACAAAGTGGAAATGTTATTGGTAAAATTGCCGCTGAATTAGAAGGCATTGATTGTGTTAGAATTTGGTGTGATCAAGCATTAATTAAAGAACCATTTGCAAATCCTACTTCCTGGTAAAATTATTATACACTTTTATATTCATGTTTTCTTCTCTTCATAAAGGCATTTTGATGTTACATATTGGTCATTCACTTCTTTGCATGCAATAAGTGTTTGGATTGCATTGGATGATTCAACATTAGAAAATGGTTGTATGTATTTTATGCCTGGATCACATAAAGTAAGACTTATTCTTAATTGAATTTTTTTCAAAAATCTAATATGTAAATAAAATAATTCAGTTACATTTATTTTTATTTAGACTCTTTCTTTGATCTTGCTTAGGTTCAATGTTTGCTAGAGTATAGTTTCTTTGAAAATTTAGAACCCTATTTCCTCATTCACGTTTGTATGATTCTATGAAGAGATTAAAACAAGGTTGATTTGTTTAGGTTGTAGAACGTCGTTATTATGAATCAAACAATACATTTCCAGAGATAAAAATCGGTAAAAATATGGCTGATATATTCGCTATTTATCCTGAGCTAAAACAAATGCCAACAGTAGCTGTACCAATGAAAGCAGGAAGTGCTTCATTTCATAGTAGTCTTCTAATTCATGGTGCTAATGCCAATATGACACCAGGAAGAAGACCTGCAATGACTATTCAAATGTAAGAAAAATTATGAGAAAAGAAATTCATTCATTTATAATATTGCAATGATATTTTATTCATTTAGGATGCCGGATAATATGGTTTTCAATGGTAAACAAAATATTTTAACAAAAGAACAAATGAATAAATTAGAAATAGGTGTCTCTGTTTTTAATGATGATAATTGTAATCCCATATTATATAAAAAAATTAAATAAAATCTATTATTTTTAAATAAAGTACTTGAACGATATGAACAAATCCTATATTATAGAATCCGTCTACACACATCAAATAATTAGTATGATTTTGCAATGAGATGCTCTCGACAAAAAATTTATTTTGTATTTCTGTTTATTAGGGAATTATATGCATTATTGAAAGACTATTCAGCTGCACTATCATATAATGAAAAAGTACTTGATCTTGAACAAAAAATCTCTTCCATTCGATGATCCATCATTGATTACTGGTTTTTATAGCATTTCAATATTATTAGATAAACTTTGTGAATATGAAACAACTATCGAATATGCTAAGCGAGTTCGCAATATTACTCATCATGCTCTTGAACCTGATGATTCTGGAACAAAAGAGATTGAAGATCATTTTAATAACCTTCGGCAAAAACTGTGATGTCTGTGATATTTCAGTATTTTGTTCTCTATCCAATTGGTTGTTATCAATTCTTTTCCCGCAAGCCTAATTCTGTATTAAAATTCGCATCATACTGCTGTACCTTTGTTATTCATATTTAGAATATCAAAAACACTGATGCAAAATAAATGATGATAACTCTGCAATAAATAGTAATGACAAATATGCCCCGATTACCTTCAATTGAAAGTTTTGACAATGTGATGTACGCCCTAATGCAACATTTTCGAACCAAGATTTTAGCCAAGATACAAGGTACAGAAATGTTAACAAATCTTACATATAGATCTATAAGAGCTTAGCTGAAATATCCGTGCTCAGAAATAATTACTAAAAGTCGCTTATGGATGACTCTAAATATTAACGAGATAGTCAATCCGAAGTAAAATTTAAAATTTGACGCTGAATATAAATCTTGAATCAGATCGCTGCTGCAAACACAAGAAGCCAAATTAGAGACTAATGGTCAGTTCGAAAACCGTTCAAAATCGTCATCCTCATGAACACTCTTGAATGAAGATCATGTTTTCTTAAATGATTCGGAACAATCTAGCTCGAAGCAGTAGCAAAATCATCCGTAACAGATACAATCAAGTCAAGATCTGTTAACATTTCTATGCCTTGTATCTTGACCAAGGTCTTGTCACAAGATATTAAGATCTTGGTACAAGAGCCAAGATCTTGCTTACAAGATGTTTCACTGATTTAGACTTCTTGTTGATATGTGATGATGGTGATTAAGCAATTTTCAATGACTTTTCACCATGCAACAAATACTTGCATAACTCTGAAGCTAAACAAAAAGAAAGCAAGAAAAAGGTGTAATATGAAGGAATAAGAGAAGAATAATCTTGTCAATTGTTTTCCACAAATGGTAATAGAAGACAATAGAAAAGTTGAAATTTCCTCACAAATTATAAGAAGTATTAAAACTGTTCTTTAGAAGATTTTCATTCATTAAAAAAAATATCAAAAATGTTCAGAATTTATCCTATTATTTTTCTTCTTGGCGATATGTTTTCTTTTGATTTCTTGAATAGCTATGATAGATGAAGGATTTTCTTGAAATCTATCGAATAAGAAAACATAGATATCTCTTGTACGATTCACACGGTGTGTTACAGTTTTCTTTGAAACATACAGTAGTATGTTCTTCGAACTTTTACACAAAATATTTACCAAATAACTAACTATGTCTATCAATGATGCGCCAAGATCAGCTTTATTATTTATTAAATATATGTCATGGACAATGACGAAACAAGAATTTCGAGTAGAAATTCACAATGAATATTACAAGTATAGATTGTGGTAAAGATCTTTGGGTACGAATATCTTGAGAATGCGAGTTTGGGTGTGAGTGGTTGTTAGTGTACTTCTTCTATTCATTCACATCAACATGCACACACACAGTAGCTGCGATGAGTGTGCGTAAGTTCTTCCCAAATATCCGCATCACAAGAGATGGCTTGTATTATTGTCAGCTTACTGCTCAACATATATGAACATGGCATGGTTTCTTCGAAGAAAGTATTTTCTTGATACGTGCATTTGAACTCTTAATACCTATTTGATTTCTAGAGATGCGTTTTGTATTGGAAGAGTCATATAAGACATCATATGCTTCAGTTAGACATAAAACTCTATTCTAAGTCACATGGAGACTATTTGACTCATGAAAGAAAATTCTCAACTGTCAAATTATTGTTTTGCTCAAATTTTACGTATCAATTAGATTCCATTGAGATGCGGGAAATCTCAAAAGGATAAATCTCTTTTGACTTACTGTTGGCATTTATCGGTGTTGCACTGGAAGGTGTGCATGTTTGCTATTGTACGTGTATATGTTTTCACCGACATTCGAAAACAGTTCTTTCTCAATCAATATCACCGTTCTTAATTTATCTTAAGTATGAAACAAACGCAACAGCAAGGGAACGATGTAGAAAAGGACCGACACACTATTAAAAAACGACAATTAGAAAATATGCGTACTATTTTATGTCAATATTTTTCAAACAACAATCAATTCAAATAAGTCGGATCTATTTAAAAAAGTCATCGAAGCAATTATCCTTTACTGTTATTCAGGTATGCTGTGGAAGATTTAACAAATGAATATTTTTTTACGAGATATTGTAATATCTTGATCTATATGATATTTTTAAAGGACTTTACAATCTTAATAAACAGTTACATAATTTAGCTATTAATTCAAATATTTTAACTAAAATCAATATTTTAATAATGTCAAAATTAAATTTCGAAGACCATTACCTAATCTTCATTCATTAACTGTTTCTTTTGCTGCACGTATTTTTAATGATAAATGGTCCTTTTTCATTTAACGCATTTCATAATTTATTATGTTTTCTTCCTTAACTTCAACACTTATCTATTAATTCTCTTAATATACGTAGTAATTGTCACGTAGGGCACCAATTATCTCATACTCAATTAAAACATTTACAAAATATTTGTATTAAACATGACCACGTATGCTTTGATATATTTAAGAAAATTATCAAAGAATTTTTTCATTATTTTCAAGTTTTACGCTTTACGATGTTTTATGATGAAGCATATTTAGTTGCTAAACAATGACAACAATTAATCGTATCTCACATGCCATATTCACATGTATTTGATATTCATTGTCAAGATTTTCTAAGAAATAATTTTTCGTTTTGGATGAAAAATAAATGGTCTTTTGCACATCAATGTGAACGAAGACGGTGGCCTATGTAGAGGATTTGTCTATTAGACTGGTCCATTTCGGTAAATAGAAATTAATCTATGATACGAAACGGAGAGCAGAGTGATGTCGAATCTTGCTTCAAAGCGTATAATTGTTTTAAAATAAAGTTTATTACAGTTCGAAAGTAGAAAAATCATTCAGTGAAAAGAGAAGATTTTCCGTCGAAAGCAATTATCTATTTTTCATCATAGATTATGCTCTATTTCATTTTTATTTAGAAGAAAAGATTATATGTATCATATTGAAATAGATGAAAAATTTGGTTTGCATTGTCAAGAGAATTTAAATTCAGTCACACATCTTAATATTACAAATAAAACCAAATTGTCGAAATTATTTTTCAAATGTTAATCAATTGACTATTTAAGTTTATGATAAAAAAATCAGATGATGATTCATTCATAATAAATCTTAATCGTGTCATTCCTTTAAGACTGCTTAGAAAATTAATTGTTAAAACTTATTGTTTGTCATTCGAAGAAATTTTTAATTTATTACGCTTAATACCAAATTTATACGTGTTAGAATTTTGTGAAGATACTTTGCATGCAATTAATTCAAATATCATTAAACACAATCAGTGAATGAAATTCAATTTATTGTTTATGTATTTTCGAAATTAAAATATTTTAAAACTGAGATAATAGAAACAGACATGAAACCAATAATTCGATATTTATTATCAAGAATTCATAATAAAACACAAAAATTTATTTTATTTATATCTTTCAAGTTTTTCACAAAATTGGTTATAAGAAGTACACAATTTGATTACATTAGAAAATTTACTTGCTTAGAATGTATTTTATATCCTTGTTTTATACCCTCGGAAAGAAAAACAGTTAGACTTCGTATTTCTCAAAGTAGGTTCTGTCAAAGAAAATTTTTACATAGTAATAATACATTTGAAAAGTGAATATTTTGATGAACAAATAACTGCTGCAAATCGAAAGCTATCATTGAGATTAAATGAACGTTTATTAGATGATCTGACAAAGAATAATACATAAAACCCTGATAAGTTGAAGTTTACGGAACGTATTAGTTTTAATAATTATCAAGACCAAATATAAGGAAAAGAATTCGAAAAATAGCTGCGTCGCGTCCTTTCCCATAAGCACTTTCAATACAGGCCTTAGTAACCATAGATGGCTTCAAAAGATTCTGAAGGACTCTAGACATCTTTGTGAACACACAAATGACTCGCATTTTTGAAAGATAACAGATTATACGACTGTTATCAAGGATAGTATACTAATTTTACATGAATCAGACATGGCTAACAAAAAAAAACATGATTAAATTATTTTTTAACTTTCATATATAGTCTATTCGGATATAACTGAATACATCGAGGTGCATAAAAGATTGTTAAGATCGTATGAGGAAATAATAAATATGTGTAAGAAGTATATTAAATATGATTAAAACTATAATACTAACTAATCAAAATTCAGTAAGAAAAAGAAACAAGAAATACATGAACGTCTGTTAAAGAAAAAAGCTTTCATTTGGGATGTACAAATAATACTCTAAAAAATATTAAATAAATCCGATAAATTGAGACAAAGAAATAGTTTGAAATGAAAAATGTTCAATTTGATCAATACAAACAGAATATAGATTCAACAAAAAATAACAATTATCGTTTTGACTTATTTATTTATTCGACTAATTTTGAAAGTGCACTAACAGCTTCGACTTTGTTCACAATATACTACAAATTAAAAACGATTCAAGTCTTGTAAGTTGTATATTTTGGCTTCTCATATACGTGTATTCTGAAAAGAAATATTGATCTGAGAAAGAATTTAGTATATCAAGAAACTTCAATCAATGATCATCGAATAAGCAAAATCAATCGTGATTTGTCTAAGTTGGATTATCAAAAACACAAAGCATGGTAATTAAAATAAAAGAAAATTCGATTGTTCTCTATTTTGTAACTATTTTTTTCCGAAAAGCTTTTGAAATTATTTCTTCTTAATTGTACAGTTCTTGGTATCTATTGTGTTTAGAGAGGAAAAAGAGACAATGTATTTATTATCACACGTGTGTATGTGTTCGTCCTCGGTCAGTATGATCGTTATTTAGTTATCTTAAACATGCAACAGACAAAACGGCGTGACAACGAATTGGTTCAAATTTCAAATAGTCACAAAAAACGAAAATCAGAAAATCAAAGTAATATTTCATTTTAAAATCTGTTAAATCTTTTTTTTCTCCTTTTCATTATTTCAGTATCAACAATGAATTCAAATAAGTCAGAAATATCTCTTTCATCATATAAATAATTATTCTTTACTCTTATTTAGATATTGTCTTGAAGATTTAACTGATGAAATTCTCTATGATATATTTGAATATGTTGATGTATATGATATTTACAAAGGGTTTTACAATCTTAATAAACGATTTCAAGATTTAGCTATTCATTCAAATGTTTTGACTAAAATCAATTTTTCAACAATGTCAAAATCAAATTTCGAAGATTATTATCGAAATATTCTTATGCCGAATCAAAATCGAATTAATTTTCTTCGTTTATTAAATCCATTTGCTGTTGGAATCATTTTCTCCCGTCCACGATTAGTTTTGAATTTCATTCGTCTTGAAACATTAGTTCTTGAAAATATACAAATCAAGCATCTTTATAAAATTTTGGATAATTTAGTACATCTACATCAATTTTATTCGTTAACGATTTCGATCAGTGATTATATTGAATCCTTAACTTTGATTTTTGCTCGTATATTTTTATTATCGAAATTAAAATATTGTAAAATTGAATATCAAACAAAAAATTATGAAGAACCATTATTTACTATACTTATTGAAGATGATTATAGTCCGATGCAATCGTTGATAATCAATGGTCGTTTTCCATTTGATTCGTTTGGTCATTTACTATATTGTCTTCCTAAACTTCAACATTTATCAATTGATTGTCTTGTTCAACAACGTTTTGATACAGAAGAAGAAGAAGAGGAATTATCTCTTATACAATTAAAATATTTGAAATATGTTTCTCTTCATATTGATCATATTGAGTTCACAAGATTTAAAAAAATTATTACAGAAGTTTTTCATTATGTTCAAACTTTACATCTTACAACATATTATGATGGAGCATATTTAAATGCTAAACAATGGCAAAAATTAATAGTAACATATATGCCATATTTACGTATCTTTGATATAAATCATGAAGGTTCTGTAAAAACCAATACTTTAATATATCATGATATTATTAATGAATTTAATTCTTCGTTTTGGATTGAAAATAGATGGTTTTTTACACATCAACATATTTCGAAAGATCAACCTGATAATGTAATTCTGTATTCAACTGCTCCGTATCGGTAAATAGAAATTCTCAGTTGTTGATGGAAATTTCTTTTTCTATTTTAGACGAAAAGATTATGTATATTATTGGGAATTAAATGAACCCATTTGTTCACAAATACAAAAAGAAAATTATGATTCAGTTAAACATCTTTATATTTGTAGTACAGAAATAAAAGATACTTATCTAAGTTATTTTCCAAATGTTAATTACTTAACTATTAAACATCGTTTTGAAACATCAGGTGATTCAATTCCAACAATTCTTCATCGTATGATTCCTTTAAAACAACTTACAAAGTTAGTTATTGAATGTTATAAGTTTTCATTCATTGAAATTTTTCAATTGTTATATATGACACCGAATTTATATGCATTAAAATTGGATCATTTATTTTTCAGCGACATTAATTTAAATGTAATTAAAGAAAATGAAGTTTTTCAATATGTATCAAATACAAATAAAATAAAAATTGTCAATTTTGGTGTTTGGTGTTCATTGAATGAAATTCAGTTGATTGTGAATTTATTTCCACAATTGGAATATCTTAAAATTGGAATGAATAAAAAAGAAATACAATCAATAGTTCGATTTTTATTATTAAAAACTAATGATAAAACACAACATTTATTATTTTTATGTATTTTACGAATACCAAAAATATATTTAAAAAAATTAAATGTTTTAATCAAATCAGAAAATTTACTTCATGATTATTGCAGTAAATTTATTAATTGTGATTTGTGTTTATGGTGGTAAAAATTTAGTTGTTTAGGACTTGTTTTTTGCTTTATGTATATAATAATGATTAATTTTAAATAAATAAGAAATATAGCGTTTGATATAGAAATTTGTATTTAGCTGTTACCATAGGTTTTTCGCATAATATGTTTGATTTTGATTTTGGAACTCGATGTGATGACATTAAAGAGAACAATCGATTTGATTTCATACATCAAAAGATTTCAAATGGATTTTGAAAGATAAAACATGCAGATTTCGCATGGTTAAGTTGTTTTTCTGTTCATTTACCTGTTTACTATTCAATTCAGAACTTTCATGTTCACTTGGTAAATAATACTAGTGCTGAAACCAAAGTATGAAATGCATTTCTCATCTAGATATGTTTATTGAAAACATATTACGATGTACAGAACCTTTTGCATAAGTGATCAGACATTCGTAGAATGGATCAAGACTTCCGTAAGAGCACGTATGACAAAAAATTTATTTTAGACAGTGATCATGATAGCTATCACCCAAAACTATGTCTTTTCCACTTCGAAATTTTGCGGACAACTCTCAAATTGAAAGTTATGGTAAAGCATGCTACATTCAAAGAAATTAGCAATATTCCATGAGTAGTTATAAAGACGAAAACTAGACAATTTTCCTATATAATGTTGGTACTTGGACATCAGAAAACATCAGTGAAAAATGCTAGAAGTCATTGATAGATGTGGGGTGTGAGTATGGGTGTGGGTGTGTGTATCTCTTTTAGAACACGCGCACCCACACCCGCCAGGAAAGCAAATCTGGTCCAGCTTTTGCAAAAAGAATCGGGTATTGGGACTCCTATTGGATGGTTTCTGAGTGATGGGAGCATCGAATCGACTTGAAAAGATATCCATTCGATACCTCTCATCGAGATCTACATGGAATTATCATTTGTTTTCTTGGAACTATCTGTTGAGTGAATCCTGACAGGTATTACGGGAACATAGGGTGTGGATGTGCGTGTGGGTGGGTGTTTGTGGGGCGTGGGTGTGTGAGTGTGAGTGGGGTGTAGGTGAGTGTGGGTGGGTGTGGGTGTTGGTGTGGGTGGGAGTGTGGATGTCTGCGTCGTATTCACGAATCCATATCCACACCTACACCCACACCCACCCACAGCCACACCCACCCACACCCACACCCACCTACACACACACCCACCCACCCACACCCCCACCCACCCACACCCCCACCCGCACCCCCGCCCACCCACACCCTATAATCGAATTATATGTTCTTATGTCGTTGTCCGTTGCGGAAATGGGTCACGTTATTCGGCGAAAGACGAATGTTGAATACGATTTAAATCACTGATGATAGGCCGAGCAATGAATTTAATTTCTAAATTCAAGCCGTGGAGAGCGCTCTAGCTTGGGATAGAGAAGAATTGAATTTTTAAGCAGTGGTTCAACATCGTTCGGTTAATCTATAGAATCAGAAGGTCACTTATTCATTTCTTTTATTCCAATAAAATCTGAACTTTCGTATCCTGAGCAACTTTTTTCAGAATTGTGAAGCCAGTAAATGCGGATAAGTGAAAACGAGGTTAATATCGCAATAAATTCGGTTAGTTTTTAGTCGCCTGAGTTTGGGGAATGAGTCTAGCTTAGCTTTTAACTCTATCCTTTGCTCGACATTGCTTCAAGCGTTCAACGCGAAACAAACAAATTTTAAGGTATATTGTATTCCGTATCGAAGTGACTACGAGTCTCACCTGTGCTTTGACAGTCTCGTCGGCAAATCATTATATTAAAATCATGCTGTAAAATTTTAATTTTCTCGATTCCAAGCTAGAGCAGTCTCCACGGCTTGAATTTAGAAATTAAATTCATTGCTCGGCCTATCATCAGTGATTTAAATCGTATTCAACATTCGTGTTTCACCGAATAACATGATCCATTTACGCAACGGACAGCGACATACGAACATATAATTGGATTATAGTCATGCGACGAAATGTCCGGCGACGAATTGTCCTAGTACCCATTATATACATGACATCTCAAATGCAATTGGATGATACACACTAAAGGAAAATCTGTTGTAGTCAAAATGTATCGTGATATATCTGTGAATCATTCACTCATCATTGTATGTTGCCCGTCCAACTACATATAATCGACACAGTTGCAGTAACTTGATAGCAGTAATTTTTGGAATATCTTTTAAAATTCCATTGTGATTAATATCTCGGTTTCAGTTTTCATTGAACTTTAATCTAATTATATTTCCTTATACGTGATTCGAATTTTTTTTTGTTGCGATGAATTAATTGTGAAACTAGTGTATGAAAAAGAAAAATATGTTTTTTTCATTCCTGAATATTGAAAAGAATTCTATATTAAGGAAAAAATATTGTTACGATTATCTAATCAAGGGGTACGTCGTATGCCAACAACATTTTAATTTCCCATCTTTCTATGATGAAACCATTGTGACGTACATGACAAATATTTCGTGTTACAAAACAAATCAAAGTACGGACCGACTCTCGTTAGGAGAACTCAAAGTTCACCTTACAATCTGTATCACTGGAACGACAGTTATTGAACGAGCTACCTTTGTCCATTACAATATCATATCTGAATCTTTTTACAGTCAGCTTTTTATTTTCAGATGAAATTATGTATGGTCATCTCGGGTATAGCATATTAGAATTTCGAATAGCTACGGGTTGGTATCGTTGATTTAGTCGATGTTCGGTGTTGAACAAACATTGACGATATCGATTCTGTTTGACGAATAAACCTCTTCAAGATACTTTCGGGCTCTGCTTCTTCAAGAATAACAACAGGTCGAGTGGCATTCAATTGTTTTTCACCAATCACTAGACGTTGCTTCTCGAGATCAAGCGTCATCCATGTTTCAATAAACTCAGCCGCAGCACTTGCTGCCATACACCACATGAGTAGCCAGGACATCAACAAAGCAAACCAATATGAGGAAAACGACTGCCAAATATCCTGAAGTGTGTAAGCAACGAATCCAAATGCCCAAAACCAACTAAAGCATCGGCTAATTTTTATTTGATATCGCAATGGAATCAATCTATATCTTGAATGATGCATTTTCATTAATCTCTGATGCCACTTAAAAATAAGTTTATTAAACAGAAACGTTAGTCCATTCCACCACGCAATTAGGCTTGTCACTGCATCAATTAGATTCTCTGCTTTGAATCCGAATGAAGTGCACATACCAGTATCATTATTACATTTGTAAAGTTTCATTTGT
>CAJNOP010000702.1:0-29028 GCA_905250075.1 Rotaria sp. Silwood1 | reverse complement strand
AAGTACGACGAAAACTTTTGAAACACATATAGACCGACTCAGCTTTTTGTGCTGATTCCAAATATGTTATTGGTTTTGACTGAAATCCTATTTTTTCCTATCGAAATCTGTTAAATACGGAACAAAAATTGCAAGAAATGGTGTATAAGCAAAAGTCGCATTATCTTATTTAAGAAAGTTCACCTCTAAAAAAGTCCAAAAGCATATGATTTTGTGGACCTTTCTTCGAGCTTTCAGAATCAATCAAAATCCCGTACTGTTTTTTTCCTTTCTCAAGATATTGCAAAAATACTAAATAGAAGTGATAAGAGAACTATATGTTTTTCATATTGGACCGAACGATTTTTACACTATTACTCAGCAAAACTTCAACCGTTCGGGCTGAAATTTTTATCAGAGATAGAGTATGAGATGAGTAGTGGTTTGAGATAATTTTCTCTTCGGAATGTCTTGTTTAAGAAAAAAACATGTTTGATTTATTTGTGTATGAATCATGTATTTATGATAACAAAGCATGCAATAGTATTTGAGAGAAAAGTCCATCAAAACTCCTCGAAAACAGCTCTATTTTGTCACCAAACGATTCCTCATAAAATTCTGCGCCTATTACACGATGAACCAATCAAAATTGACAATGGCCCAAAAATGGTTCTTATACGCCCCCATTCGTTTTCAAGCTATATATGCATATGAAATAAAGATAACGCAACCGGTATGTTTTTAACAAAAATGAAGGGAAAACGAAAATTTCGATTACGACAACTGAGCAATCGCATATTCTACCACAGTGTACTATGCATGATTCATAATGTCAATAGAGAAAAAAGCCAGAAAGAAAGAACAAGATTAACTGCAGCAGCCTTATGCAATAAAATTTCACTTCCTAAGTTTAATGTTGCTACCACACGTTTCGTTTCTTATGGTTTATTTTATTGCTTATTCTTCAATTTGACGGCGTCTATAAGATTTTATTCATTGGTTTTTCTTCCTCGAACGACATTTATTACTATGCATTGATGCAATATTAAAAGAAATCTAATCTAATTTCATATGTCAACGTTTTTATTCACAACATAGCCGATAATAAAATGTGTTTTTATTTCAGAGAGTTTTTGCTTTTGACAAAAAAAATATTATGGAAGACGACGAGGAACAATTCTATCAAGGTAAATTCATCATTTTAATTTGAGTTGAACAATATCCTACATTTATCTTTGACAGATATTGACGACGAAGGTGCTGATAATGATTTTGATTACGATGGTTCCGATTTCTTCGCCATCGACGAACTTGATCAAAAACAATTCTTTAACACTGATTCATTGAGTGAAAACGCTACATATGTCGGTATGTCAAACATTTTCAATTAGAGTCAAAAAAAAATAAAATGCTGGGTTAATGATTGGATACTTAGTACAATACTTGGTATTTTTGCACTTTTTTACTTGAAGATCTTAAGTACCAACTACACTCTAAAAAACCGGTTTTTTACGGAATCCCCAAAAAAGGTTCCGTAGATCTGAAAAAGCTTGCAAATGCATTCAAATGCTCAAAAAACGATTATGTAGTTCTACGAAACCTTTAAAGGTTCTTCCCCTGGGCACACGGGAAGAACCTTTTTCCTGCGAAACCTTTTTTAAGTTCCGTATAGAAAAAATACGTTTTTTAAAAAAATACGAAACCTTTAAAGTTCCGTATTAAATTCTACTAGTTTAGGGCGGAACCATTAGTGCTTAGTAAAAAGCCGTTAGAATTTAATGCGAAACCTTAAAGGTTTCGTACTTTTTTACAAAAACTTTTTTCGCTATACGGAACTTAAAAAAGGTTTCGCAGGAATAAGGTTCTTCCCGTGTGTCCCGGGGAAGAATCTTTAAAGGTTTCGTAGAACTGAAAAATCGTTTTTTAACCATTTGAATGCATTTACAAGCTTTTTCAAATCTACGGAACCATTTTCGGGGGTTCGATAAAAAACCTGTTTTCTTTTTAGAGTGTGCACTTGTGTAGTACATATCCACTTGAATATGACTGCTAAATGCAAGCTTTACTTCCGAATCTTTGTCATCTATGTAGACGTTATATCTACATATATAATGTTCAGTTTCTGTCTGTGTGTGTGCCTGTGCCGGGTTAAAGGCTAAAGGTCAAATAAAGCTATAAGGACAAGATCTCCAGGGACTATTATATATGGGGACTTATAGGTCCCCAAGGGCTATCCGATGGGGGTACCCATAGGTCCTCAACAGCTATCCTATGGGATCCCCATAGGTCCTCAAAGGGCTATTCTACTATCCTATCGGGGTACCCATAGGTCCTCAAGGGCTATTATATTGTGATACGCAGAGGTCCTGAAGGGAGTAAGGCACTAGGGAGATAAGGCTATAAGGCCGAAGGCTGCATGGACTATAAAAATATGTTCGATATGAGAGTATGAGGTCGTAGGGTAGTCGATCTATATACATAATATCGAGTGTCTGTATGTGTTTTACCGAATGAAAAGTTAAATGTTTGAGGTCAAACATTAAGGGAGAAAACAGCGGTGCAGTATGCACGGATTCTCGCTAGGAATAAAATATTTCTGTGCAATTGACTTTCTATTCGAGGCACGCTACTTCTCCGTAACATTGTTGTGTCTGAATATCGTTTCAAACAATCTTATATATAGTCTTGGTGTAATATTTCACAAAAAAGTAGAGAACATTACAATGAAGATATAGAAATTTTACGGGATGTCATTTTTCAAATCACCGTTGATAGATATGAAATAAAGAACTTTGGTTGTTTCTATTGACCAATCGAATTCTGGCATACTTGTGTAGCTTCGAAAATCTTCTTTCAAGTGGTGAAAATCGAAGTTCTCTACTTCATTTTTATCAACAGTCGTTTGAAAAATGGCAATCTGCCTTTTATTTTGAAAATGACAGCAGCCAATATATTACACATGTAATTCTTCTTGAATATAAATCTTTATTACACCAATAGTTATTACCAGTATTTAAACTGTACATAGTACATCTTTTAAGTAAAAAAAATACTTAGTTCAAGTTTGTGAATGCTGAACTCTTGAGCATTTTCTGAACCCAAATACCAATAAAAAGATGCAAGTAATCATTAATTTCGAATACCAAAACTCACAGAATGCGTCAAGCAGTAGCAGTGCAGTGTTTGGGATCGTCTGTACTGAGCTATGACTTGAGTCTAAATGTTTGCCTTTTTTCGCATCCTCACAACCACATTCTTTGGATTTCATTAGTTTCTTGTATTCCGTTGATTGTTAAATCTCTTAGACGCTATTGAAATATGCATACACAGAATAGAATAAACATCGTGCAGAACTTCTGATCTGATTCAATAAACATTTGTTTTTTCCTTAAAATCTAGTATTGACACCAGAAGAAATCAGCCAATATATGTTTGAATGTGTCAAAAAAGTCAAGGAAACAATTAAATTACCTTCGACAACAGTGCGTCTTTTATTGCAGCATGTACATTGGAATGAACAAAGACTCATGGAACAATTTTTTGATCCAGATTATCAAGACAAGCTTTTTCGTGACGCAAATATTGTTAATCCATTCAAGAAGTCACCTAATGTTGATGGTGTCGAAGATTTAAAAAGACAATTATCGTCGTCTCCTCTTCACTCTTTTCGTCGTCAAGGTTTGACACCATCAACACCATCAACACCATCACCCATGATAATGACACCACCGTCATCACCATTAATAAACTTAAAACCAGTGACACCAATTATCGAACATACCTGTGTCATATGTTGCGTGACGAAATCATCCAATGAAATGGGTGGTCTTAAATGTGGCCATGTCTTCTGTATTGAATGTTGGCAGTATTATCTAATTAGCAAAATTATGGATGAAGGTATTAGTGAAACAATTTCATGTCCGGCGAAATGCAATATTCGAGTCGACGACATAACTGTTCTCCATATCATTGAATCGCAGGATGTACGTAACAAATATCAGTACTTAATTACAAATTCGTTTGTACAATGTAATCGAAAAATGCGCTGGTGTCCAGGAAAGAACTGTAAAAATGCAATCAAAGAATTATTATCTTCGGGTGTGACCACGGTAGATGAAAATAGAAAAGATTTTCTTATTGATGTTGTTTATTGTACACGTTTAGGTTACATGCACTTGCCACACATCTTTCTGTTTTCAATGCGGTGACGATGGACATGAGCCAATAAAATGTGAATGGTTAAGAAGATGGCATAAAAAGTGTCAAGATGACAGTGAAACAAGTAATTGGATTGCTGCTAATACGAAAGATTGTCCAAAGTGTCACGTAACAATCGGTAATCATGTTGCACTTCTACAATATTTGTTTTTCATATGTTAGAATATCTCTTATATAATTTCAGAGAAGAATGGCGGTTGCAATCATATAACTTGTAGAAGTTTATCATGTAGATATGAGTTTTGCTGGATATGTATGGGTGAATGGGCACCTCATGGATCATCTTATTACAGTTGTAATCGTTTCAATGAAACCGATGTCCAGGAGGCACGCAATGCCCAAGAACATTCCAGAGCGACACTACAACGTTACCTGCACTTCTTCAATCATTACCAAGGTCATAAACAATCGTTACAATTCGAAGACAAATTCTTGAATACAGTACAACAAAAAATGAAAATCATGCAGAAAGAAGTAGATTGGATTCAGGTACAATTTCTTCTACCTGTTTGCGAAGCTCTTCGATTGTGTCGACAAACATTAATGTATACTTATCCGTTTGCATATTATCTCAAGCCAAGTAATGATTCGTAAGGATGAATTCTGTTTACTTTCAATTACAAAGCTGTGCTTAAACGAGATTCTTTTCTTAATTTTGATTAGTGCTATTTTTGAAATGAATCAAGCCGATTTACAACATGCTACTGAAGAATTGAGTGATTTGTTGGAAAGAGATTTAACGCTCACACAAGATAATTTGATTCAGATGAGACAAAAGATCCAAGATAAATCTCGCTATTGTGAAGATCGTCGTAAAGTTCTTGTGAAGCATGTTATAGATGGTTACAATCAAGATTCTTGGTAAATATACAGTTGTATCTTGTCTTTTTATTATCATTATTAAATATATTTGTAGGAAATTCAATGACAGTTTATGACCATTGAACATATGATCATTTAATACTGTTGCAATTTGTTATCCAGCACTTTTATTTGCTTTTCGTGTCCAATTCATTCTTTCTCTGTGATTCTTTTTTTCTCCGCTTCTGTCATTTGATTTTACCAGAAAGTGTGGGGAAAATAAGCATAATAGGAATTATTTCGTTGATTTCTTGCATAACATCTCTTCATGCTATTGCAATTCATTTTGTGAATTGCACTATATTCGTTTTTCCTCTTCCAATTTGTTAGTTTTCTTAAATTTCATCATTGAATAAAGATTCATGTTACTCAATCGCTCTGATTGGACTATTATCAAGAAAGAATAATATGGTATCATTGAGTTTATCATGGTGTGGGTGTGGGGTATGGGTGTTGGTGTGGGTGTGGGTGCGTATGTGGGTGTGGGTGGGCGTGGGCGTGGGTGCGTGTGGGTGTGTGTGGGTGTTGGTGTGGGTGTTGGTGTTGGTGTGGGTGGGTTCCTCCACTTATCCTCACACCCACACCCACACCCCACACCCACCCTACGTTCAATACGTTTATTAAGATCATTTAATTTATTTAAATATTGTTCAATTTGTTTTTGTTGTTGTTTAATATCTTGAATTTCTTTTAATGTTTTTTCAACTTGTGTACTTTTTAATTTAATTGTTGATTTAAATTTGTTTTATATTGTTGTTCTTTAAATTCATATGCATCTAAACGTGTCGTGTCTGATGTATGTTTATCAATAAGTTTTTTTATTTGACGTTCACTTGTCAATTATTTTTTGCTTCTAACTAAAAAATTAATAAAACTTTCTAATTATATTCACACTTCATTCTTGAGATAATTAAAATTTTTTACTGTATTTTTCAACAAAAAAACAAAAAGTAGTCATATGAAAAATATTCTTACATCTTGAAGTTTACGTTTCTTTTTATCTTGATCACGTTGAAAATTAGCAATTAATAATTTAAGTTCATCTTCTGAACCTTGAAATATCTCATCAATAATTGCATTTAATTCACGAATTTTCTTTTTTAATTTTTCACCATCATTTGTAAGACGATCTAATCAAGAATAATAATAATAATAAATATACTTTTTTGTTTTGTGAAAATATCATATCCAGATCTTGTTGACAATCAACGATTTTTGAACTTTCTTTAGCAATAAATTGCAAATGAGGCTTCAAGAAAAAAAAATATAGACTATATAAAAATTTCAGAATTTTCTGACTAAGTATCTTTTTTCTACAGTCTTCCTCTCGTGTTCCAGTTATGAAATTTCGGTATGAAATGAATATGATAGAGAGTTTCATTGGCTATTCAAATTATTATTTGAATCAAATGCGTGGTTTTATCTGAACAAATTAAACATATATATGACTGTTATTGTCCAGTAATCTTACTGCAAACATAGGTCTTACAGTGAAAGTTTTTGCAAAAGTGTTCGTACTCATTTTATGATAGATGTTATTTATTAAGTGTTGTTTTCTTTTGTATAACTTACATCAATAGGTTCAAGTTTAAGTTGAATACTTTCAACATTAATTTTTGATGTTTGACGACGTTCATCCATTTCTGCATATTATCTTTTTTTTCTATCAAGAATATATAATTTTTTTTTGTTTATGATGTCAATGAAAAAAACCATACTTGAACTAACATATCACGATATGTTTTTAAATGATCAATTTCTGCTCGACTAATTTTAACTGTTTGTAACTGAAAAAAGAAAAGATCTCTTTGGTTTAAAAATGAAAATATGTTCATTCAACAAACTTTATCTGTTCGAATTTTTCGAATTAATTCAAGTACTTTCATATATTTTGTTGCAGCAAATATATCATCAAATTTTGTTTTTAATTGTTTTTCTTTACTTAATTGCCTTAAAAATGATATATTTTAATAAATATCTATATTAAATAAATAACTTTCGAACTAAACAGTTTGATTCTTCTTGATGACAAAAATAACATTTTCAAGTATAGCTGTCGATACACCAAATGCTGTAACCATTTCTTTATCAAGTTCAACACATTTTGATGTTATCTGTATTGGTTCACCATTAATACCTTCACGAATAATAACACCTTCAAGAGTTCTTAAACTAATATTTGTTTTCTATGAAAGAAGTTTAGTTTTTTTTTTCTTTTAAAAGAATCATTTTCTTTTATCTTTTACTTTTTGTATTGCAACAAGTGTATGTTGAACTTGTACATTATGTCCTATAACATCTTGAAATAACAGTCGAATTTGACCACGTATCTCCATATCATGAGCTACTTTTGGATCATGTACAAATGCTCCTTCTGTTTTAGCACCCGGAGGCATTATACCTGTTGCCATATGTTTTAAACATTCAATTATTGTTGTTTTACCCGATCCATTTGAACCGACAATAACTGTTTATGGAAAAAAAAATGTTATTACTTGAGTATCTTGATCTCGATTTCCAAAGCTATGTATGCCTTGAATAGACATTTTATGTAGACGAGACATGATTTAATCGAATCTTTTCTTGAAGAGCCAAAAAAAAAGATATTGTTAAATCAAATTAATCCAATAGACAGGACGATGTACGGTAGTATGTATGTAGTCGGAATGCTCTGTACTGTAGAGTGTATTAGGACATGATTGCCAGTTGTGAGAGGGAATAAGTTATTTCTTTTTAGTTTTCTAATAATTTCTATCAAGAAACTACGACTAATAGAGAGAGATAGATAGAAGATAAGGAAACACTTTCCCAATATGTGTTCAGAATTTCTTTCAGAATTTTGTTTCTATTACAAAGCTCAGAAATACATAGATTAGATTTCGCTTATTGTATTCGAAAAAAGGGAAGAAGCAAAAGTTCTGTACTCCAATTATATTTTCATCTATTGAATCGATAATATATTTTTTTAAGATTAGTATTATTGTAGGGAATAATCATCATGGAAAGTACATTATCTGCTTTCATAGATGCAATATATAATTCAAAACGACGAGAATTTCTTGGTAGAGATGGAGCTCGATGGGATAAATTAAAATGTTAATTGAGACATATCTATATATTTATTGATATTTATAGAAAAATTAGGCATGTTTTATTTTTTTCTATCTGGGTTTAGGTGGATTTTTCTGTACAATGTTAACTATTTTTATGGCATTATCACCACGAGATCGTCCACGTTATCATCCAGAATCATCATGTATGCGTACTCGTTCAAATCCTCTTTCACCTGATTTGTATTAGTGATAAAAATAAATTACAAAATAAAGCATGTGGTTTTAAATTAATTTTAGGTTTAGGTTTTCGACCACAATTAGATATAGAAAAAAATCTTATATTAATTGACAAAACTGCATCTAGAAATGAATTAGATCCTTATGTTAAAAGTCTTAATCAATATTTTCGAGTTTGTAAGTAAAGATTTATTTAATGAGAATAACGAATCTTTTTTAAAATCAATATTAGACTACTGGAAACACGATAATATTGATTTTAATCAAACAAAAAAATTTACAATTTCTAATCCTGGTGATTGTACAGCTCAAAATCAATATGGATATGCAAATGGAAAACCATGTATATTTGTTAAAATGAATAAAGTAAAAAATGACTATAAATAAAAAATCGAAATAAAATTCTATTTAATTCTAGATAGTTGGTTTTGTACCAAAACCAGGTTATTTATAAGAAGATGAACATGCATTTAAATCTGCTGGATGTCGATCGAATTCTAATGCTATTGCTATTCATTGTTATGGAGAAGTAGTTTATAATTATTTTGTATGAACAAAGAAAATCCTGTTTGTATTTTCTCTTATTTAGTATCCGACTGATGTTGATAGTATTAAGAATATAACTTATATATCAGAAAATGGTCATGATAATAACTGTGGTTCACTTGAAATCAAATGGTTTCCTTATGAGTAAGAAAAGTGATTTCTTTTTGTCATAGTTGAATAGAGCTTATCGAGTTATCTTGTTTTTGTATAGTTAGAAAAAAATAGCCCAGCTCTTTAGTGGGAACTCGACGAGCTCTATCGAACTATGTTAGGTCAATACTTTGTCAAAGAGAATATTTTTCAGAGGTAAAAAAGAACGTCAAGATGTATATCAAGCACCATATGTATGGGTTCAATTTAATGAAGTTAAATCAAATGTATTAATCAATGTTATGTGTCGAATATTTGCTGCAAATATTAATTTTGATCGAAAATCATCTCGAGCTCTAACACGTTTTCAAATATACATAAAAGATATAGCAAAAAGTAAATTATCAAGTAAAACAGGTGAAATATGAATCAAATATTTTTTGTTTCTTATCAATGTATTTCTTTCATCTCTTTCATATTTATCTTTTTTGTAATTTTTCGTTTTGTATTGACATATAAAAGATAATAACTTCAGAAAATTAATAAATACTTTTTTTTTATGAAGCTGAAATATATTTTTGAAGATGATAGTGGATGTAAATTCTCAGTCGAAATTTTGCGCCCCTCGTAACTATCAATTCCAATGGCTAAAACGATTGTGTCATTCAAAATCAACATTTTCTTTCTTGCATTCTAAATTCCTTCTCAAAATTTGAAATAGTTGGTTTTTAAGTTTCAAATAAAAGAAGAAATTATATGCAGTAAAAATCTACAGAATAGAGTGAATTTGAATATGATTCCACATGATTTTCGGCTAAAAATTGATTAGTAATCGACACTGTGTGTAGTCTCATAGTATCGGCGTTAAAAATCAGGTCTTCAACATCGATCCTTTTTCTTAAATCAAACATCGTTTTGAAGATCATAGCCACACAAATATTGACATGATAACTAACATCTATCATCTCATCAGTTTCTAATGGTATAGAGTTGGTTGAACCCAAATTTCATGAAGAAAATCAACATCAATCTTTTGCTTGAAATTGTGTTTCGGTAGACTTTGGTTGATCAAGGATTAATTTTTGATTCCTCTTTTAGTTTCGGATCATAGTGATGGAAACATGATTTATTGCCAGTGGCAATGTTAAAAATTAGTTTACGAGGCACTCATCAAGCATAAACTTAGCGTAGCATCCAATAATTGTAAACTATTGAATAGACTGTTGACGAGCTAATTTTCAAGATGTTTTCTGTTTATTCGTATGTTGAATGAGAATAATCTTCAATTCTTGCTTGAACAATATCGATTTTTTTCTTCATTAACATTGGTTCGAAGATTTCCTGAACAGGCAGCATCTATAATTCTACAGAAAAGCAAGAATATATATATATATATAAACAATTTGTAGTATCATGAACTCGTACACTTCTGTCCATAAGGGTGTGAATGAAGAGAAGGATTTCAGTGCACACCCACACTTTGCGTCCAAATGCCAATAGACAGACACAGTTGAATGTTCGTTCATGTCTGCATGCAGTTATATTCATATAACTATTCCGTCAGTTTAAAGTCAAGTGAATCAACTGTCGATGAAATTTATTTGCATTTATGCTGATATTGACATCATCTCTTCTCGATGGTTCTTTCTTGTATTCATCTATTTCTCTGTTTCTATTTTACATACGAACCAGTGTTGTGTAGAAATTAGTTACATTCTGACGATATGAAGTAGGTAAATAAGAATCATTAGCGAGGATGACAGTAAGCTATTCTTTCAATTTTGTCGTTACAGAGTTACTATTGCAACAAATTTACCTTTGCTTCTAGGACACAATTATACATAGGTATGACTTTTCTCAGTTGTAAGTGTAACTATCATTCAGATAAAGAGAATGGTCACTTTCGATTGTTGCATTCTTTTGTTTTTATACTACTTTGTTGTATTCGTAGTTTTTCTAATTCATTTCACGCTTATTTCCATTCTCTTATCACTATATTCTCCTGACATTTTTAGTCGCATCGGAGAAAGAATAGTAGTCGTACGCAATGTTATTAGTAGACTTTTCTCTCATATTAAATCTTTGATGAGAGCAAAAGATAACATGATTTCTGGAAGTTTTTCCTACACTGTATACATCTGTTTATTCACGATCATTTCAACATCGTGATTTCAACAGTCACTTAAAAATATATTGAAAGAGCTGAACAATAATATATTGAGTAGCTTCGACTCTACAAGGACAGATTGGATGTCAGTGTCAACAAAAAATATGTTAAATGAGCAGGCATTGGACTATCTTGAGGGTATGAGTGAATGTGTGTCAATATGACTGGATGAGTGTGTGCAGAGAAAAATATACTCATGTCCATGTCTACATCCACCCACTTAGATTCATACCTACAACTACGCCCCACACGCACATCCACATCCGAAATGCTAAGTTGAATTCGAATGTATTTGATTAGAACGAATCCAACGCTTGGACATGTTAACCATCAGTATTAAATAATGTTGTCTACTTTGTATGGTCAATCAAAAACTATTGAGTTATCAGAAATACGTTGAACACTAGAATTATTGAAACATAACAAAATCTTATCCGTAAATATAATACTAGTCAATATAGTTATCCTTTCAAGTTGAATTTTTATGAAAACTCTTCTGTGATATTTGTGAAGTTGTTGAAAGTCATAAAATCCTGTATTTACTTATTCGTTTTTGAGCTTTTCTGCATTTATTCATATCGATATACTTTTTTTCTTTTGTGAAGTGTGTTTTTGGTTTTCATTCTCTATTATTAAATGTAAAAGGACGACATCTGACAATGACTATTAACGGCACTCTTGGTGAATAATTTTTGACTGATTTTGACAGTTTCTTTTCAATCGCAAACTAAGATAAAACTTCGAATAATTTATATTTGTTTACTTAAAATACAACATTTGAAATACACAAGAAAAAATTCGTGAAATTTGTCTGCGTCGTTCTTTTATTTTAGCAACGGTTATTGTAAAATGTTTATTTTTTGTTGTTATTCATTAGAATAGTTACTTGTTGCTAACGAGATTGATTGTAAAGTTTTTTTTTTTATTATGACCATAATGCTGAATTTCAGATATGATGTCTGTCTCGTCACCATAATTTGCAAGTCAGTTGTGTAGACAAGAAATAGAAAAAATTAAATGCAAATATGAATGAGTGGAGGTGCGAAATAAAACAGAAAGAAAAAGAAAGCAAGAGATTGTAGTCAATAGTAACATGTTCTTTGTAACATGTGCCATTTCGAAAAAAAAAGTGTTGTTCATTATGTTCTTCTTACTTCAGTGTTCAACTCTCGAGTAATGTATTTTTTATCACATATGACTATAGTGCTCGCATATCAGTTTAAACTTTCCTTGAGATAAGAAAAGAAAAATTGTGTCTCGTTTGTTTGGCTTTTGGTATAAATATCTCGACGTTGGCTATTAAAAATTATCGCGATTTATTGACTGTTGACATTTTATTTTCTCTAAAAAACCTTGAATAATAAAACGACTTTTAAGAGGCATACTCACAAGTGAATGAAACCTAGTCTATCGATAATATGATGAATTAAATCGTGGATTTATTTTGAATTGTTAGTTACATTTAGAATAAGTTTAACGTTTCTCTACTGAGTGATAGTAATATTTGTTATGTGTCATCATCTCTATTAGAGCCGATGCTTCCATTCTTCTCAAATTTGTATGTTTCGTTTAATTACTTTTTTTTAGAAAGATATTCATTTTGGGAATGAAATTTCCACATCCTGATGCTCGGATTTTGCCTCATAAAATCTCATGTCTATCTTCACCAAGTAAAACAACATCGAACGAATTGAGTAGAGTCGTTGGCTCGCTTGTTGGTCTCGCTATCGGTGATGCACTTGGAGCTAGCGTTGAGTTTCGTCCTCATCAATATCTTGTCGATCATCCTACTCAAGATATGCAGAGTGGAGGAACTTGGAGTCTTCAGGCTGGGCAATGGACAGACGACACTTCAATGGCTTTATGTCTAGCTTCATCACTTATCATTTATCATGGTTTTAATTCCTACGATCAAATGGTACGGTATAAGTGGTGGTATAAAAAAGGTTTTCTCTCATCAACAGGTGTATGTTTTGACATCGGTAATACTACTCGCGCTTCACTGGATGAATTCTGTCGTCGACAAAATATGCTTAAACATCATTTTCGAGATTTCACGGATGAACAAATCGATAATTTGTCGTTAGAGCAAGTTAGAAGTGTACCCGGTTTTGATGAATATTGTAGTGTATCGCAACAGGTTGGAAACGGTCCACTAATGCGTCTTGCTCCTGTGCCTCTATTTTACTTTCGACAGCCTCAAGATGCTGTTAAATATGCAGGTGATAGTGCACGTCTTACTCATGGAGATATAAGAGCTATCGACGCTTGTCGGTATTACGCAGCTCTTATCGTTGCTACCATCCATGGAGAAACAAAAGAGCAACTATTGCATGAGCGATTTTACGAAAATCATAGAGAATGGTTTGAAACTGTAGAACTTCATCATGAAGTTCTACATGTAGCTCGAGGATCATACAAAAAACGGGGCGGTTACGAAGAAGGCATTCGAGGAAAAAGTTATATTGTTAATACTTTAGAAGCTGCTCTCTGGGCATTTTGGTCAGACGAAGACTCTTTTGAAAAAGGTGTTCTTAAAGCTGTTAACCTCGGCGATGATACTGATACCATCGCTGCCGTGTATGGCCAGTTGGCTGGTGCATATTATACAGTAGTAGGTATTCCTGAGCAATGGGTTGAAAAATTGTACGCTAATACCCTAATTATTTGTGTCGCTGAATCGCTTTACGCCGAAGGAAGCCAAAGTAGAAATGATACGGTTCAACAGCAGCAACAACAAAAACAAAAACAGATGATGATGCAACCTCAGAATCAAATAACAACGCAAAAAACACAGTTCAATCAATCTCGTGGTTCTTTTGTATCGAACCCACAAGTTTCATCTGTGGCTAAAATGGATCGCATAGGTTATGGGCCACAGGCTGCTCGAACACAAGTACAACCTCTGTCTCAAACACATTCTGGTGTCAAATCAGGCATTGATAATTCGTATCATGGCAAGAAAAAAGTAAAAGTAGATCCTAGTACTCTACCTCCTGCTGGGAAGCCCAGTGGTCAATAGAATTAAACATCTTATGGAAGCCACATCAATATCAGAATTTTTCGTTGTATGAATAAGGGTGTGGGTGGAGTGTGCAGTATTATTCTTTTATTTAGCCACACCCACACCCACCCACACTCTTGACAGACATGACAGGCGGAAATTTTTTTATCGTCTTTTATCTAGAAAGATGCACCTTTCAATGTTATACCTCCTTATAAACGTGTGACTTTATAATATTTCTTTCGAATAAAGCTTGGATGTGAGTGTGAATGTGGACCTTTAGTTCATTCCCCAACTACACTCTTCTTCTCATCAATTTTGAGTCAAACTTGAATTAAACCCCTCCCCATAATAGAAGCCCCTCCCATATTAGAAGCCCCCCCTTATTAGAAGCCCCCCTTGGAGGGGTCTCTCCAGCAAAATTTTCAGTTTTGCCCAGCAAAACCCGGCCAAAGTTTGCAGGGTCTAATAGAAGCCCCCCGGGGGCTTCTAATATGGGGAGGGGTTTACAAAATAGTAATAGAGAATAAAATCATGCTAAATATAAAAGCTATTTTTCTTATCACAGACAATAGTTATTGAACAGAATTTCTAGTTAATGTTGTTGCTTGATTTCTAAAGGAAGCATCACTTTTACAGATGTTGCAGATGTAGGTCTTGAAAATTTTTGATCGCTCATTTTCTCTTGTTGAGTTGTATTCCGCGTCAAATCAAACGGTTAGCTAATCTTTAATATTAGAAAAGATTCTCAAAAAAGATTTGAAAGCAAATATGAATAAATCTCTACCTGGTCGAAACGACTTTCTATTTTTAAATTAGTCTAAATAGTCAAAAGAGGAAGTGTATTAAAACAAATTGAAAATATCATTAAAACTCAATACTTCTTTTAATTCTTGTCGAGTTTCGTTAAGAACTGATTGAAATGTTGACATTAATTCATATAATTTTTCTGATGTTTTCTGCTGATCTACAGTGGTTTTTTCAACATTTGAACTATAACAATAATAATGAAATGTAATCGAAATTCTTAAATCAACAGAAAAAATAACAAATATTCTTCATTGCAGTCAATGATTTACTTGATTTTCCATGATTTGCAGTTAAAGTATCATTGTTTTTATTTTTTTGTAATATTGAACGAGCATAACTATACGTTGCAGCATTTTCAAATAAATCCCACTGTTCGTTTTGTGAGTCTTGTATTGGAATCATTTCTAAAGGGATGCCCCATATGTGATGATTATTTAAGAAATGCGTATATAACTCTATTGCTAAATAAGCGTGATGTAATTGTTTTTTGAAGAGGAGAGCCACATGTCAATTACTTATGATCTTACATTTGACTGTTTACAACAATGATGAACAATGCTTGGTTAACATCGTATACTATTGTATTTATTCTTAGACAGTCGTTAACTTCGACGATCTCTACTGATTTCAAAGACTGTCAAATACAATATATTGATTCAAATCACATTATGCGTAATTACTGCCTGACACGCATTCTTCATCTCAATCTCTACAATTGCGATATACCATTTAACGAAATGAATATAGCTACAAGACTACAGTTGAAACCATACATTCGTACACAAATAGGTATGAGAACTTAGATATAGTAATAAAACTATCGGTATAAGAGTATTTTGAGAAGATCATAGGTATAAGATTATTGGTGGAAGTTATGGATATATGTCTAAAGTTACAGGTGTGAGATTTATGAGTTTACTAATGTCTCTCATTTCACTTTCCATTAGAAGCAAAAGACAGTTTAACGTTGTCATATGCGACCGTAATACTGTGCCCACTATGAAAAGCTAATTTAAGATCATAAGCACGTCGTCGTTATGGCAGACCTGAAAGCATAGAACTTTTTTGTCTAGTACAATTTTATAAATACCGGTTAAAAATATTTCCTTTCGCTTCAATACAAAAAGTACAATACTGAAACTTTTGATGAGTTCGTTGCAACATTGACAGCAAGGAATGAATTTTTTCCACTCAGATGTGATAAGTTGTTTATTAACTACTTCACAGACGTGAAAATTGACTTTTCCGGAAAAAAACATTAAGCCATCGTTTGTATCAATTTACATCTTGAGAAACAACATAAACCTTATCCATGGACGTGTTTTTGATCAAACCTTAGTAATTTCAGTTGTCTTGTTTTGTCATTGCTGAATCCTGTCTTTTTGACTGAGCACAGTCTTTCACCTAATCTGTTTCGTGAAATTTTTTTTTTTATAAATGCATTTGAGAACAAGGCAAGCATCATCGGAAAATCAGCTACACCGAAATCAGTATATTGATTTTCAATGGAAAACTACAAGCTATGTTTTATGTGAAAGATACTCATACTAGTTCAATGACTAAAAATATCATTTATCAAAACGATGCAATCATTAGCACAATTCTTAAAAGTAGTTCACATATGATTAAACAAAATTTTCAATGACAGGTAGATTGGAAGAGGTGGATCAGTTACTTTCATAGCTTCCTCGATGACCAAACTTAACACTATTGGACTTCTTTCTATGGGAACATTTTAAAATAAATGCTCCGAAAAGAACATTAACATATTTAGATGATCTAAATATTAGAACAACGGAAGAAATCTAAATAATAATAAAAAAAGAAGTATAGCATGATATTTTTTTGGAGATTGTGAAGTACTTGCATTTTTTGTATTGCAATCAAAGGAGTACCGTTGAACAACATTTATACAATGTGTATTAGACAAAAAGAAACTCAATGTTCTCTTCCGAACTGAATATGATTTTTTTTTTACTTTTACGTGTAAAATAATAATTTAAAAACAATGAAGACTCTTTGAAACTTACTAAAACTACGTGTTAATCTTTTCGATATTGGTACATAATCATCATGTGCTTCTCGCTTTCGACCCAATTTCGAGCAATATATATTTTGAATAGTAAAAATAATTAAAATAATATGTGAGATAATAATTAATGGAGAATAAGATAAAGGTAAATATTCGAAGTATTCTCGTACAAATGAATAACGTTGATAGCGCCAATAAAACTCTGTGTTTGCTTGAACTTTACCGATGGAATCACTAGATTGAAAAATAAAAATATTCATGTAAAACAATTGCATGTTCATGTATTAAAATGTCTACTTTTTTATTGATGTATGACTGCAGTCAACAAATTATCCCTGGTCCTCTCAACGATTACATGAAAACACCATTTAGACATGATAAAGAACCTTCAAAAATTTGTTTAAAGTTATTTGATGACATAACGGCATATATCTAAAAATCAAAACGGCAGGCTTTTCAATGTGTTCATTATTTTATTCGGTCCTTCAGGAAAGCAAGAAGAAGTTTTCGATGAAAAAACAAGTCTCAGAAATTACTCAAGTCTTACATAGATCAACTTCATTTTTTCGTGTTTGATCTGTATATGGAATTAGTTTTCACTCCAAATGAAATTTTTCTGATCGGAAATTTTCCATAGATTAACCTAAAAGACACAAAGAGAATAATATTCTTAAAAATATTTAAATTTGGAAAATATGGTTTTGTTATTTTCTAAAAGGCTTATCAATTGAGAAATATCAGAACTCGAGTTATTTCAATTTTTAAATCAAAATATCAATCGAAAGATAAGATTGAATGACATATGCAACACATATGCTCATAGTGTCTATCAGAATATCGGACCGATATCTCATTAAATTAAATAATTAATCGGTGATTTCGATATGCAATTGAAATCTCATTATAGCTTAGTAGGATAATGAACAAAACTGCGTTTTTTTGTTGATAGTTTTTAACGTTTCAAAATCAAGTGTGCTATCCTATAATATTTTCAGAAATCAAAAGACACGACTGGGGCAGTTGAAGTCTATCAAAATCTAGTTGGTCAGTCATTGACCAATCATGTTTGTTCTTGATGAAAATTTTCGAAAACGATATTCTGAAGCTATTCTCCTTATGATTGATCTGTGATCACCCAGAAAAGCAGCTAGGTAGAAGTAATTTACCATGCACCTTCGTTACATGAAGACTCATTGTGGAATTTTCGAGATATTCTTATAACAGATTCAGATTAGTACGAATCTAACAAAAAACATCACCATTGCACTCAACATGATGAATTACCCCCTGTATAACTGCAATTCCGAGTAATCATATTTCAACTAGTTAGCATTGCGTTTTCAGAAAAAGTTTCATGGCTCTCGAACGGAACCGGCACATTGTAAAAAATCCCTCGTATCTTACGTCTAGTTTAGATGCGTCTTAATTTCTTCTTTCTTGAGTCATTTATGGTCATCGCGGTCAATTAATTGCTTGGGTTTATTTACTTTCA
Source organism: Rotaria sp. Silwood1 (assembly GCA_905250075.1). Classification (NCBI taxonomy): domain Eukaryota; kingdom Metazoa; phylum Rotifera; class Eurotatoria; order Philodinida; family Philodinidae; genus Rotaria; species Rotaria sp. Silwood1. The sequence goes on along the minus strand of CAJNOP010000702.1, from coordinate 10,539 downwards.
TAAGTAAAAAAATTAATCGCATTGAATATCTTAAAATTATTCAATACTTTGCTTTTTTTAAAAGCAATACTTTTCATGCTGCTTTGCATTTGGTGAATCATTTAATTTTTGAAATTCATGATGGTTATCTACATAGTTTTTATTTTCTAGATATTTATGTTATTTTCAAATTCTAAAGTTGAATAGGTGATGTACTTCTTCTTATCGTGTACATAAATTTCAATCATTCTTCTACTCAAAAATTACTTTCCATGCTAGTCGAAAAATGTAAAACGAAAACATATGAACAATAAAATAGTATAACTTTAATTATAAAATCGGTTATCTATTGACACTTGAAGTGTCTATATTAGACGTTTAGCGATCAATTATACACTTCATGTATCGCTTCAGTTTTTAGGGTGTTAGGGAAATGCCGGTCTTGTGTAGATGTAGATCGACAAAGAAGAAATTTTTCTATTGATTAGTCTTATTAAAGTCGAAATCATAAGAGAACTAGTTTCAGAATATCGTTTACAAAAATCTCCACCAAGAACTCATCTCATTGATTTATTACTGACCAACTAAATTTCGATATATTTCGATGATTCTTCTCTTTTGAAGGATGGAAATTGTAGCACTAAGGCTCTACGATGTTTCTATCAACGCTTATTTGAAAAATAATGGAACACATTCATAGCTAGTAGATACATTGATAGCATCACTACTCGAACACAAAATTTTTTTATAAAGTATATGACAAATACTCTAATGGCTTGTTTATATCCATACATTTCCAATTGATACTTACGCAAAAACGGCAACTAATAAATTGAGTAAAAGAATATTAATAAATAACATATGAAATCCTAACAAAACATGTGTCGCCGTTGCTTCTGCAACGCCTCCTCCTCCAGCATTAGTACCATTCTTAATCCGCTCTATATATATGAAAACTAAATAGGTCATTACAAAATAAGTAAAAGAATAATTACCATCAAGTAAATCTTTATCTGAGAATTCTCCATAAATAAACCAATATGGTTCATAAAAAATTTCACTAAGAATTCCACGACCGGTAAATGGTACTTCTTTATAAAAAATCAATGCTCGAGATACAACTGCATAAGCAGCTATTGCTATAAAAATCATATAGACAAAAACGAATAAGTCCCAAAGCTAAAATTACTATTCACATTGTATAAACTTTATTATATATTATTCATAAAGGATGGGAATCGTTAAAAGAACAAATCGACATACTGTCAGAAGCCTATTATTTACATTTTATTGGTAACTACAAGAGTGTAGTATAAAGTTTTTAGACATTAATCGTAAAAGAAATCAAGTGCAATAAAACATTAGAAAGATACGTTGTCCTTGAATTATACATGTGAATATGAAACAATTTTTTCTGTTCAGTACACTATGTGATTGATTGTTGACAAAATCAAGTGGCAAAGCATTCATGGTAGAGTAAAAACTCAAATTTGTTTTATAAACTGCGATTCAGGAAACACTGTCAGCTGTATCATCAACACAGAGAATATGACAATGCTTTTATTATGAATAGAACTCTAGTCTTCAATTTCGAAAATAAGTCGCTGCATTACTTTACTCTTATACGCATGCTTGTATCATTTAGATTTGATACTGCTAACAATGCATTATTTATTGGAGAGCACGTTATGTATTTTATGTTGTTCTGCTTTATATAAAGGGAAGATTCGAAAGCAACATTTTTGCTCCAATAGCTTACTATTCGGCACCATATATTATGCAAATGTTTCGTTCGAAATACTCTGGTGCCCATTTTGTCTTTAGGAGATTTTCACTGTACTAAGCTAATGTCAATAACACTTTTCAAATCATATCAAACACAGATTTCATTATTAACTAAGATTGCTAGGTGGTGATCATCCTAAGAGTCACTATATTATATATAGTAGTAGTGAAGTATCGATATGGAAAAAGCTAATGGAACAATACTTTCTTGTGCTTCTGAATATCAACCGATAGAGAAAATCAAGAGGTTCAATTTCATGTAGAAAATTAACTAAACATAAAAATGAATGAGTGGAACAACAAGTATCGAAACGTACTCCATCTTCGAACTTTTTAGAGCATTTCATATGAACAAAAGACGGGTAAATAAATCGACTCAGATACAATATAAAGAATGTCATAAATGGTCTAATTTTGATGCAAGTAAACTTCTGATAGGAGGACTGATTTGTGCTTTTAACGTCCCTCATCCTTTGTTGACTAACCATATTTTTTAGCATCAATAATTTTGGTCCTAAAAATTTTAAAGCTATAATAAACTTAAGTGATCGGAGATACCACAATGCAAGATCAAGTGCCCAAATGATTCTAAAATATATATTCGATTCATCATGAATTTTTCAAAATTCTCAACAAACCTCGCAGTAGGAAGTAAACCTTCGTTGTAACTACCATATCGAAAACCAAGACCCATGTAAAACAAAAAATATGGTAGAACATAAAATACATTCGATAAAAATGTGAAAGCCGTAGATCCTGTTGAACCCCATCGTTCAGTCATACGTGTAACATATTGATAACGAAGCTTCACATCACAAAACAAAAAAAGTCTTTTCATTACAAAAAATTAATTTTACTCTTCGAGCTTCTTCAAAAAGCATAGTTGAAACAGTAATAATCACATTAATTTCAGTCCAATGAGGAATATCAAATGTATTGCGAGCATCAAGATGATAAAGCATCATGTAACTGAATACAAGTAAAAACCACAGATAGCTAATCTAATTTATCAAACATTTTTTCATTTGTTATATAAAAAACTGAAATATTGACTTACAAAATGATAAGACAGTTTTACCACTGGACTTTCATGAAAATAACGAAAACGCTTCCAATAAGTTGTACTGTTTCCATCTTTTGTATTTTTTTCATCAACATAATAGTTTATACCATCTTGAGATAGACTATAATTAAAATAAGTCAGTTATAACATATTGAAATTATTCATTGATTTCTACTCACTCATCATTCTTTGTAATCTGAAATAAAGTATTTAAAAAAAAGATTCTTAATTACAAAAAAATCAATCATTTTACATACATTTGATGACTCGTCAGTTTCTTTTCTATAAGAACTCATCCATAAAGAATGTCCAGTTTTGACTGATCTCTCCTCATATACTGGCTATAATTCTCGAGAAATGTATGTGGTATTCATAAACATTGAGATGTCTAAGATGTTGTAAGATGAACTTCTGCAAATTTTGTTTTTAAACTTAATTTAATACAGTTATACCCATGTTTCTTTTTCCATTAATTCTTTCGAATTTCTTGTACTAAATTAATTGTATATAGACAAAAACTTGTTTTTTTCCGCTGATGAAATCTGCATTTTTACAGACCAAAACTTCATTTTTCCAGTTTAAAAGACTCTTATGAATGCAAAAATTTGTTTATTCCGAGTATCTAGGCTTGGTGTATGCATAAAGCTCCAGAAAAATCTTTCAATATCTTGCACTTATTTCAAAAAAAAAAAGTTTTTTTCTATATCACCATGCCTTTCTGGGGATCTGAAGGCCGAAAATTGGTTTTTTTTCATTTATTAAAGAACTATTCATGTCAGTTCATTAGAAATCCTGTACTGGTCTTTTCCAGTGTCTCTCTCAATGAATGATTTTCAGTCATTTTTCAATGAACGAATCACACTTTAGTTTTTAATTTCAGTTTTGTATTCAAAACAAATAAATTGCTATTCTATAATCATTAAAAGATCATTTTTCAGAAAGTCTTGTCTCGATATCAAACAAAAGAAATATTTTTTTCCGAAGTGAGAACTTCTGTCATGCTCACATAAACGTATTCTACTCCTATTTTTCTGCGGAAAAATTTTACAAATATAAGTTGAGTTTTCTCAAATAGTTTGCTTCAAGTTTTAGCATGAATCGAGATATTGATACTGTTTCAAGAATAATCTAATTTTCACTACGAGTATCCAATAGATTTTCGTTTTTAAAGAATTTAACTCAGAAGGTGGGTGTGGGTATGAGTGGAGAGAAGACCCATACCCTCTATTTAGAGATTGAATTACAATTATTATTAGTTTAAGAATTGAGTATATCAAATTTTAATATTGATTTTCATGAAACAGGTCGTGGTATTAGACTAGTCATAATTATCGTCCATGATTCAAGTCGTGGTGAATTATCTTTTCTACAATCGTTTCATTATTGTTCTGATGATGGTCATATAGATAGGACCGAAAATTCAACAGTAAAGAAAAAATAAATAAATAAAAATTTTTTTCTCTATTATGATTCATACACTTTTCGTATCATGAAAAAAAAATTAGACTTCAAAATAAATATGAATCAATTGTTGATTTCATATAAAAACTTTTTGTTGCTAAATAAAACATTCGTAATTGATATATTTTTACATTTATAAAACAGAAAAGCATAATAAAATAGAAACTGAAGTCTACGCTACTCAGATAAATTGTGACAAGACTTGTTTGAGATTAGCAATGAACGGATGATCTTGTGACCATTTCTCAATAGAAATGTTCAACGCATGTTGATAGTTTTCAATGGCTTCTTCAATATATCCAAGTTCTCGCAGACCCTCACCTATTTTCTCATATACATTGCCAATGTCACGATGATTGGAAGGCAAACATTTTTGACGAGCTGACAAAACATGTTGATACCAAACGAACGCTCGACGAAAGTGTCGTTTTTGCTGCTTCGAATCACCAAATTGTAATAGATATTCGGCTCGCATAAGATGGTTCTTGGGAGCAGTCGCCAAAATAATATTGCGTGCAGCTTTGAAACATATTTTTACACATTCGAATTGTTTCTCCAAAATGAAGACACGACCTAATTGTGTAAAACTACCGTCGAAGTCAAAATGTCCTCGAGGAAGAACTTTAAATTGTATGAATAGAGCCTTAAGGTAATATTTCAACAAGAGATCCCACTTTTTTAGTGTAGCATAAACATGATCCAAATTAACATGAGGTGTGGGTGTGTGGATGTTCTCTTTGTCGGTCACCACACCCACACCCACATCCCCATCCTACACTCTCTTGAACAAAGCAAGCTAGCGAGCTCAGCCTTGGGTAGATCTAAAGCGAACAATTTTTCCCATAGAATGGTCATAATGGAATCTAAAATCTAATGACAAATAGTTTCTCTAGACAGTCTTCAAAATGTCCAATGAGCGCTCACACGATTGGTAGATTATTGACCAAACAAATTTGGCAAAATTTTACTTCTCACACATTTCTCTTTCAAATGGTGAAAACCGCAGGTTTCTGGCTGCTTTCGTTCTCGAGATATTTAAAAAATATCAAGGCGCATTACATTTTGACGTCAATTGTAGTTGAGACATACTATGAATTACTACATTTCCTCCAATGTTTAGAAGACTTCAATCAGAAAATTGAAAATGGAATCAAAAGTAAAATCATATTTTGAATCAGCATTAAAAATGGAGCTGGCCTGTGAATATTTCAAAAACTTTTCAGTTCATTTTTTCTCATCAAAAAATTTTCCCGTACTCCCCTCCAGGGCATTTGAGTCGCAGAAATAAATTTTGCCTAAAAGTGGTTCCCGTAATGGCAAACAAGCTCTCAAGTTGTAAAATGATAATAGAATACAAAATGACCAATATATAAATGACGAAAACATCGTTTTCATGGGTTTCATTTTTGCGACTCAAATGTCGTGGAGAGGAGTACGAGAAAAGTTTTCGATGAGAAAAAATGAACTGAAAAGTTTTTGAAATATTCACAGATCAGCTCCATTTTTAATGCTGATTCAAAATATGATATCAGTTCTGACTGGATCTTCACTTTGCTAATTGAAGTCTTCTAAATATTGGAGGGGATGCAGAAAATCATATTATGCCTCAAATAGCTTCTTTTTAGTACAAATACATTTATTTTATGATAAAAATTTTTCTGAACATGATCTCTGCCGTCCTAGAGCACTTCCAACATCATCAGCCCTCAAAAAAAGGATCCTTTATTCCTTTACTTTATCTTTATTTTAAAAGATAAATGAATCATTTACCTTTATTTATTTATCTTTATTTTTAAAAAATAAATGATTCATTTATCTTTATTTTCTAAAAGTAAAGGATTCATTTATCTTTATCCTTTATTATAAAGGATAGTAAAGACAAAGGGTCACCCTATTTGAGATGAACATGTTTCTGTTACATTGTAAAGTTTTTCTCGATAATAGAGAAAACAAAAAACCCAAAAAATATTTACAAAGGCTTCATCTAATTAATGCTAAAGAAAACAAATACTGAAATGAACACAAAAAGATAAAGAAGAAGACACTAAGAATATAGATCATAGAAGTTCTATAAATAATACTGCCCCACTTAGTGTAGAAAGAAGAAAAAAGTATCTGTAATGTTTTTTTCAGAACAGCAGCAGACTTTTACATCCTATAACGATGTTTTTACTCAAGATACGAACAAAAACATTCTTTCAACTTGCTTGTAAAATTAATCATTTGCTTTATGACGCATTTATTAAAACATGCTTTCTAACGTGCTTGTAAAAGCTTCATTTTTACAAGAAAAAGCATGAATTGAAATACACGTCCGAACACTTTTATCGGAAAAAAGCGTTTTATTGTAAAAAGTGGGTTGAAAAATATGCGTTTACGTATGTTTGTAAAAGGATTGTGTTTTCAGCAAAAGAAATCAAAAAAACGCATTAAGATGCGTGATATATAAACGCGTCGTAACGAATAAAATTAAACATGTTCGAATGAAGATTTTGGATGGCATTTTAAGTTGAAAAAAAAGGGTTATAAATAAAAAAAGATGCATTTAAACGTGTTGAAAACGAAAACCGATGCTTTTAGATACGTCTCCGACAAAAGAAGATGCGTTTGAACGCAAAAACAGCGTTTTTTTCTCTAAAAGTTTGCGTTGGAATGCGTTTTTATACGAATTTTTTTCGTGAGTAATCTGAAGAGTATGCAGAAAAACCAGGAAACGCGTCGGCGAACAATTAAGCCTGCATTTATTTCTGCATTTTTCAAGGAAAATGACAACAAATTACTTTATTCCGGCAAGAAATCTATTGCTGAAAAGCATGAGTTTAGACGAACAGATTGATAATATTGGATTGAATACAAATCTGTCTGTTTGTCGTTTGATCCAGCATCACTCTCTCTTTTCTTTCTTGTTCTTACCGTCTGTTGGAAAGTACCAACCGAACACACTGACAAAGTAAAAGGAAAAATAGTTGAAGTACAGAACACGAGATTGTTTTCTTCCTCTTTCTGTACGAGACATACTATAGACACCCACACAGATGACACATTCTTGCACAACATGGAAACTAGGATATGTATATCGTATGCAATAGTGTGTTTGCTTTTCCTTGTTGTCATTACTAGATGTTGGAGAATACCAACCGAACATGTCGACAAAATAAAAAGAAAAATAATCGAATTACAGAATACGAGATTGTTTTCTTCCTCTTTCTGTTAGGAACATACTATGGACACCCACACACATGACACATTCTTGCACAACATGGAAACAACTATCTATTTCAGAATATAAGGCACAAAATATTGAGCTTAATAACTCAGATAGGGGAACAACTATCGAATAGAAAGTGAGGATGAAGAGTAAAGGTGAGGATATGATGATGAGTTTGAGTGAGGATGAAGAAGGAGGGTTGATGTTGTTTGACAGTATCATCATGATACACACACATCTTCATCCATCACCCTCATAGATGACCCTACATTTTGATCTAGGAAAAGTCGCTGATAACATTGAACCGATCGTATTGTAGCGCGTAGTTGCCCCTTTCAAACCCAATATGCAGCTATATCGAGCAATACAGCCTTGTGACGTTACCGAGCTCGCAATGAATGTCCCTTTTTTGAGTGAGCAATGACCATTCACGAGGTAGTGCAGAAAGACTTTTCTTAATAAACTCATGCATTGTAGTGGTTTTCAATACCTCTATTCACGAGGAATCGAAAGATGTCCTCTGAAGTTATTTTAGTTTTGTTTTGATGAAATTAAGTGGAAAATAATATGTGTGAAGAATTCGAAAAACGTGTTTCTCAATTTTTCGGGCTTTAAGGCCTTCAGTATGTTGCATGCATCTTCAACGAAGTACGGGCTATCCGTGAACTCTTTTTACCAAAATTCTTAGAATTAAATGCTCTATAAATACTGTAAGTTTCGTCAAAATCAGACGACTTTGTTGTATGACGTGGTTAAGATCCCATGGATTCAGCCTGAGTGTATTTGTACAGTATATACTCAATTATTATTTCGTCTTTGTAGAAGTCGGCATATGCGGTTTAATTTAAACTTATCTTCATCCGAAATCGATGCGCTGGTAGCACAACGCATTCACGGCATACGGGTCAAAGCTAATCTCGTTGATCCTGACACATTACCTTATAAAAATTTATATAAACGCTTTGCCAATCAAACACAAAAAGAAGCTTTTAGAAATGCGCTGATGGAATCTCTGGAAAGAGCATGGACAATGGTCTATGGTTCTGAAAAAGCAACGGTGCTATTAGGTGAATTCAAAGTACTGGCCACACAACTGATGGAGCTAGGGGCAGTTACTTTTGGCTCCATGATCAATAGAAAAAATTTTATAGAATTAATAAAAAACTATGAAGAATTATTAACCACTGCCGGTAGCAAAACATGGATTCATGCTTACGTAAACCTGGGAAATCATCCTGATTTTTTAAGCAACCAGCATTTCAATGAAGCTTTTTTGCATCCACTAATGGTTTCCCTCATTTCCTTCAATGTGGGCGGAGCAATTCGCTTGGTAGATACGCGAGGGAAAGATGCTGAACCATTGAGCATTTTGGCACAGGATAATATGTTGCATATCGACAATACTCCATTTAATGAAGAGTATAAAATTATTTTAACTTGGGAAAAAGGTCAACCAAGCGGCCCTAAAGGTCAAAACTTCGTTATTTTGCCCGGTACTCAGAAAGGTGTCAGGGACTGCCAGACTGAACTGATTGATGGTCAACCAGTCGTTTTCTCGACCGAAAATGCGTCCATTTTTATCACTGAAGAATCAATAGCAAATGTTTTTGCTTTTCAAGAAAAAGCCTTAAACACTACCCGACCTCAAGTGGTTGAAGTGCATGATGATAATTACCCACTGTCTACTATATTTCAGTCCGGTAGTTTGGTTCATCATCGCTACCGTACAGCTGAAGGTCATTCGCGCAGCTGCATAATATTGGCTTTTCATCGCGCACTGGATAATCCGGGGCAATTTATTGGAGCCAGTTACCTTCACGACATTGAAGGCCTGAATCCTTTGAATCATTTCTTGTTCGGACCACAACATGTCGAAGGGCATGATGAGAAATTTATTGACGCTATCGAAGCGAATGCATCGATAATCGCGACAAAAATCGAATCTATTCAATCGTCTGAAAGTCAAAAAACCGTAAAAATTTCTTATGACACACGAAGCATGACAGAGTTCGAATTAGAACACTGGAAAACAGCAGCTACCACAGCGCCAATGGTTGAGCACTATAAACAAGCGGCTCTCGCGTTTGAACCACAAAAAAACTTTGATCAAGCCGAGCTTCTTCAATATGTTTCTGAGGTTTTAATGCCTTATGATAAACATGGACCACTAGACTTAATTTTATATTCAGATAGTCATGAAGAAATTAGAAAGTGGGCAAGAAATCGAATCAGGGAAATGAATCTGAATGATCTAAAGAATCGAATGAAGAGCATATGGAAGCCTATCATGGATGCCATACAAGAGCCTTCCGTCGAAACACTCAGTTCGCCCCAAGAACTTAAAAAAATCTGCAACCTTATGGCCGCTTATATCGGAAAATTGTGCCTTGAAGAAACAGAAAATGGGTATTTAAATACTGTTGAAAAAATTTCTCTCATCGATGCCCATCGTTCATTGCAGCAGCTATTTACCGACCTGGGAGAAGCAATTGTTCGCTGCGACTGCAGACAAGTGTTCTTATCAACGAGTTTATTTATATTCTTGGCTTGTGATGAATTGATGCGGCTAAGAAATGAACAAACATGCACGAATAAAGTAAAACCCGTTGCAGTCTCTCTGCTGCATAACTACCTATCAACTTTTGTGTTATGTCAAATGCATTTGATGAAATCCGAAGACTACACTCTCGTCTCTGCTGATTCGAGTAAGGCAATTAATCATACGACTATGAATAATTCAGACTAAAAACAGACTGACCTGTATTCAAATCAACCTACTAATCCAAACTAATGTCTTAGGGGGACCAAGTTTTTTACTCTCCTCCAATTCCGTTTTTCAATGTCAACCCCGATCCCAACCCTGATCCCGTTAATACCGAAAATTTCGAAAAAAATTGAAGAAACTGTTCACTGCTGGACGCTAGGGACAAAAAATTGATTAGTTCTCCGTTTCGACGAACGATAATTGAAGATGATTCAAAATCATCTATCCATTTTTTCTATCTAGTCATTACATTTCTATCTATTGACTCTCGTATAAACG